>LYNE01002528.1:30693-41092 GCA_001662545.1 Rosa x damascena | reverse complement strand
TTAAGTGCTTACTAGGATCAAGTTCTGTAATCATGGCAGCTGCCTTGAAGTAGCAAGATCCACCTTTGTGTTTGAACTTCTGGAAGTAGTTGTTGAAGGCATAGGAAGCATGGTCTTTAAGAGTGTTTGGGTAAAAGCAAGGTTGGTTCATCTGAATCTTGCTACAATCTGCACCTCCACCTCCACTACAAGCCCAATCTATTGCTGCCTGCAACTCATCATCCGGGGTTTGTTCGTCAGCGATACACCATTGCTCATAATCTGCATCCACTGCAAATTGCAATGCAGGAGCACACACACATTAGAAGACTATGCTTGAAAAAGTATAACATACTAGATAGCGTGCCTAAATTTTCCATGAGGCTTTGAGCTTATATATATATGGACATGAAACTCAAAAGGGTATGGTAAGTTTTACCTGATTTGAGTGGAACTAGCGAGAGAAAGAGCAGAGCAAGTGTTATCGTTATCAGCATAGTAGAATTGTTGTGTGTTTGAGAGAGAGATCTAAAAAACTAAAACTTGGATGACCTATTTATATCCAAATGGAAGTGTAAATAGCTAGAGATACCTGTAATATTATATTAAACTAGTGCTTTAATTCTTTGATCTCTTTTAATAAGTTACCACACCTTCAAGTTTCTTTCTTGGCGGATATACATTGATGAGTTGAATATACTAAATAGTGGGTAATGCAGTAAAATAAATTGATTAAGTTTCACTTAAAAAATTTTAATCTGTATAACCATCTGCAAGAATTAAGAACTTTTCTGGTGCATGACTGCGTGCTGTGTATTTATGTAATGCAACTGATCGTGGCCAACATATTTTACTCTCTTTTAAGTTTTAAGTGCAACGCCCTACTGTATTTCAGAAAATTAGGTGAGGTAGAAGCACTAGTAGCAAACCCAGCACAAGTTATATGCAGAGAACAAATCCAGTACACCCAGTCAGTCAAAATGTGACCCATTTTCTAGGAATAAAAAGCTGGGTTCGTGAGGAGAGCAACAAAACAAAGGGAATAGGCAAAAGGTTTGTGACGATTGCAATTGCGCAAGAAATTCTTTATTCACTATAATATACAGATGTGTCACATTCGCTGTACTTTGTAGACACAGGGTTACAAAAAGTTCTTCCTTATAATCACCATCTTATTCAGTCTCTCCCTCATTATGTCAAAGCAACCATCAACAACTGTAACGAAATGAATAATTCAGTTTATTTGCCGGAGAAGATGAAAGATCTTTCATCTCATCAGAGTTAAAGAATGGTATGATTGGCATTACAACAATTTTACATCTGTGTTCAATGGACACAGGAAAAAAAAAATCACTAATCTACAAACAAACAGAAGAGGAGTATGTACAGAAACCGCCATAGTATCTCCTTTCCTTTGCAGATGATCATAAAAAATGACCATAAACTAGCCAGTCTCCCCGTATATATGCACACACAAATGCATTGCTAGTGGCCAGATGCTCAGTACTCCTGGAAAAACAAAATGAGGGATAATTAAGCAAGTTTTCTAAATAGTTGAAAAATGAGTGTAGGTACTATCATATTCTGAAATGCATGAACTGCATAAATGTTTCCTACTGTTGCAATGAGAATTTTAATATAACAAGTCATTGTCACAATCCATGATGCATAATCTACGCATTTGATGCTTACATGCAAAACATGCCTAGAGGAAAGTGATGCTTACCATATTCAAAGGAAATGTAAAATGTGGATAGAATTTCTCTCAACCAGGTCATGGCAGTGTGCCCAGTTTTACTTGGAGAGCCCATGATCCACTCTGGGCATCGATCCAAAATAAAACAGATCAGGTTGGACTGCCAGGAAAACCACATTCATAAATCCACATTCATAGTAGTCCCTCTATTAACCAGACTCGAAGAATTTAGCTACTGCTGTATATAATTGTTCTTCTTCAAATGGCTTTGACACATAGCCATCCATCCCACAATTCATGCATTCTTCATTTGATGCCTGAATCACATCAGCCGTCATAGCTAATATTGGTGTGTGCCAATTCTCCACATTGCCAAACATCTCGATTGGTGCTTCCCCAGATGCAATTTTCTCATTAACCTCACTCTCCAGACAGCGAATTCGACGAGTTGCTTCGAATCTGTGATATAGATAATATTAAAAGTGCAATCAGTACTCTAAATATGGGAATATTCTATGGGAGAAATCTGCTATAAACAGATGCTCAATGCCTAAATATTAATCTTTAGTTCTTCCTAACTTTCCTTTAAAGTGAACAAGATAGTATGATGATATAAAACCCCAGACCTTCACACTTACTAAACTTGAGGAAATAAGACATACGCATATCAACCAGGAAACAAGAAGTTGTGTTACTAAGTCATTAGGCACGGTATGAAATTTGGCCTTAATGACTCCAACTGAGGCTGCAATCAAGTTTTATATAAGCTGCCCAAGCAAGGTAGTCACCTTTCCCAGTATATGTACACTTCTCTTTTGTATTAAAATTTTAAACACAGATAAGAGAATGGAGAGCAAGCAGATTGATTACCCGTCCATTTCTGGCATTTGGAGGTCCATAAAGCAAGCGTCAAAGTTGTGTGGTGGCTTAAGCATGTCTAAAGCAGTCTTCCCACTATCAACACAGGTGACAATTGCTCCATATTTCTTTAAAGCACCTTCTGCGACTCTTCTGTTGACTGCATTATCATCCACTACCAAAATCTTCCTGCCTTGTAGTAACTTTCCAAGAGTTGGTTTTTTTATGTTCACAAGCCTCGTTTTACCACTTACAAGGGCCTCTTGGAAGCAGGCAATTAAAACACTTAACCGAAGAGGCTTCATCAATACATTATCTACAAGACCAGAAGATTTTAGTTCATTACGTTCAGTAGAGCTAATGGAGGTAGCCAGGAGAAATATCTTTGGAAAGTTCACGGGAGACTCCACGCTGCTGTTTTGCCTGTGCTCTTTAACTGACTGATGGAACGTAACACCAGTTTCTTTATCCCAAACATCTTTGTCGATAAGAACCATGGCCAAACATGTGGATAGGCTGCATGCAGGATAGTTCACAGTGCATTAGCAAAATCAAACGGAAGTTGAATTACTTGTAGAAGCTTCATACAGTTTAAGTTAATTACTACTTTTCTTTATCAAACTTTTGAAAAGAAAATAATGGTTCTGTTCTTTTTTCTCCAGTCATATTGATGGATGCGCTGACAAATAAATTTCATATACCAAATCACTTTTTCTTTATTCTTCTATATTCCAACTGATCATATTAATCAGTTTCCCTCCTTTTAGGGCAGGGTCAAGAAAATCAGTTAGTAGCAGTAAGATTGTCCTACATTTCTTTCCAGCTCCTTTAGTTTAAAGTCAAGGAAAAGTAAAGTTGTAAAAAACAAGTGTCCAGCGGTTTGATGATTCCCTTCTTAATCAAAAAATTCCCCAGTCCACATATTATTTTGTGAATGGTAATCATATCAGAAAGCAATTCATGTTTATCATAATAAAATGCTATAGAATGTTAAAAATTTCCATGTGCAATGATTTGTTTCAGGATATGAATTTTCTTTTTCCTTTTAGGGGTGAAGGATATGGAACTTTCTATAAGAATAAATTATACTTGGAAAGGTAAAACTTACCTTGTCTTGCTCGTACTAGATAGATAAGAGCATGCTGATTCAAGACTGGAAGCAATATCCGCCGATATTCCCAACCTCTGCATATGATATCTTGTGACTTCAGTTCGGGTGATTCTCTTATCTATTACCAGTGCTCTCAGTCCTCGAAATTCTGAGACAGCTGGTTCATACTGAGGCCACTTCATATCTAGAGAACTTGTCTTCCCTCTCAGAAACGACCCAGTAAATGAAAAGGTACTGCCAATGCCAGGTTCACTCACAAACCCTATCTCCCCACACATGAGATCGACCAAACGTTTGCTAATGCTCAATCCTATTCCAGTACCACCATAAGTTCTAGAAGTGGAACTATCGGCCTGCATAAAAGGCGTGAAGATGCGACTTTGTGCATCTAGTGGAATTCCTACACCTGTATCCTCAACTGTTACAATTAATTTTATCATATCAGGTTCCTCCATTGTTGTGCTGCTTAATGCTTTAAAACGTTCCCAACTTTTCCATCTATCAACCACAGGAAAGCCACTCAATGTATAAGTTTTGTTTGAGAGGTCTCCAACTAAATTCAAGCCTTGTCTTAGAACTTCATCCATAAAATCAGGTGGACCCTTCACTTCATCTGCCAGATGCACCGAGACAAATATATGTCCTTTGTCATGGGTGAACTTCAGTTCAAACAAACAAACAATTAGCACAGCAATTCAATTTATGAAACGTGTAACATGTCTGAAATGTGGAACAATACTGCACATATCATAAACCGTAAATCATCTCAACTGCAAATTAAATGGTATTTATACCTTCAACATCCTTTCAATTAGGACTTTGAATCTTTTCATTTCAAATAAGGATAGAAAAAAGGAAAGTTATTGCCAAACAAATATTAGGAACGATATCTAACCTTGATTGAATTCCCAACAAGGTTTGTAATAATCTGCCGAAGGCGTCCTGGATCTCCAATGACAACTTCAGGGACCATATTGGAGACATAGACAGCCAACTTTTCTCACCCAAAACAAAACCAAAACCATAACTTTGTAAGAACTGATATTAACAACAGCAAGAATCAACTAAGAATGCTATACTAAGATTTTTTTACCTCAATCCCTTTCTCATTAGTTTTTCCTGAGAAAAGTGATAGAACATTATCAAGCACCGAACGAAGATCAAAAGGTACAGTTTCAAGTTCCAGCCGGCCTGATTCTATTTTGGCCTGATCAAGAACCTCATTTATCAGCGATATGAGATCTCTTCCACTAGCATGCGCAGTCTCAGCATAATCCTGTTGGTTGGCATCAAGATTTGTGTCCATCAGCATTTGCAGCATACCTGGATTTTGATTGGAAGAATCATCAAACAATGTAATCTTGCCAGTTTTGCTAAATAGTAACTGTCTCACAAAGAATTTCTCACTTACCTAAAACACCATTCATTGGTGTCCGGATTTCATGGGAAACAGTTGCAAGGAACTGCAGTAGAGAGAAGTTAGGCAACACAATCATACAGAAATATTGAGTTATTGACAAATAACTGTACGATCAATGACAAATAACTGTACGATCAATCAAAAATATATCCTGAATGAGAAATTTTTATTGCCAAACGACAAAAAGGAATAAATTGTACCTGTGATTTGGCCACATCTGCAGCTTCTGCACGAACTTTGAGTTGTTCCATCACACAATAGTCTGCCTCTACCTTTGCTATTCGGCTTATGGCCGCATGAAAAATATGACCAACTAGCAAGGTAATGACTAGGACTCCCACTGCCGCACTTACTGCTGTCCAAGGAAAAGGAGGTTTATGCTTAAACCTGCAATCAGAAGGTACAGTAACTGTTTTTTATTGGAGAAAAAAATATACAATTCCACGTATTTAGGCTGATATATAAACTTGATGATGTATCATATCTAACCTGCAGTGCATTTCATGTTTGCGTTGTGGATCACCAAAATCAAGGCTGCTAATGTGCAACAGCCCAGTATCAATAACATCAGTTCCATACATGTTGATCAGAGAAGATGCATTAGTTGTATCATAAACATTCACAACAATTGTTTGCTTGCTGGCAAGTTGGTGCAGGAGCTTCTCCACCAGTGATGGGACATCGTAAGATGCACCTAGATACCTGTGATAAAGAATTATAGCTATTATTAAGCAGAAAAAAAGAAGGAGAAGAAGAAGATACACAGGTCACAGGCATGAAAAAATAATAATAAAAAAATTAAGGATTTTAAAAAAAATGGTTGCAAAACTACCCCACAGTCGCTTGAACTCGTTGCTCTGATGTGGCATCTGGAGGCAAGTCCATATTATACACAGCAAATGTAAGAACAACTCCCAAGTGATTGGATTTCAATAGCTTAAAAGGGGAAGTCAGTACTCCCTTTCCTGTTGACCTTGCTCGCAAGATGTTCTCGCGGTCATCCTATATTGTTTAATAATTTTTAAGATCAGCTTGCAAGAATGGTTAATGGAAAGTAGAATATCCTTTTGCAAAAAAGTGATTGTAAACACAAATCACTAAAATATTCTCACTAAAATGTTTACACAAACATATTCTCAAAATTTGATGACACCATGGACTATGAGTCTCAACTGGTAGAACGTAGATACACTTCCTAATTAAAAGGCCGACACAAGAACCAAAAATAGGTCTTTTAAAAACCGTATCACCATGCCAAACCAAAAGAATCAACATACCGTTGATCCTGTTGGTTAGACAACATAGTCTTCCAACTCACACAGCCCAATCAGTACAACATCCCATTAGCGGTACACATTGAATTCTTATCTACAGAAACACCAAGCCATAACTAACAACTAAATATAATATATGCAGATTCTGATCTAGAGAAGATTTGGTCCAATACAGTTTTAATTTTGAATGGGCATACACAGGACTTCCCCCGGGGTACAGTAGAAGGGGCTCAAAAAAGGAAAAAAATAAATAAAAACAGTTCATCAAAGCAGATCAGAGCATGTCCAAAGAAAAAAAGGCAAACCTTTCCCGACATCATGTCAATCGAGACAATATGGGAGACAGTTTCTTGAGAAAATATCACAGGCGCATATTCATCTTGAATAGGGGCAGGATCCAAGCTTTCTGGAAGAAAATCTTGGACAAGAGTCTGGTCCTCAGTTTCCATTTTCTTTATTGTCCATCCATGTTCCTTCTCGAATTGTTCCCTCTCAGCATGAGTAACTTTTAAAGCATAAGCAACACCACTAGTAAGTGGTCTCTCAAAAGCTGTTCTCTCTGTATATTCACCAAATGTTTTCTGTTGAATGGAAAAAATAAAAAGAAGAAGAAGAAGTTAATCTTCGTTCACGACTACATAGCACTGCAAAGGAGTAAAGTAATTGCATTTTTGCTTTCTTCCTAATTCTCCTTGAAAGTCTAAAACTTGAACAGCAGCTAATAAGCTGGGTGAAGCCAATGGGACAAATACCACCCCATTCTCTTTACTCTCAAATTCTTTACATTTCAACCACGGATAACCACAAAAGGGTAAGAACCACGGTATGATATTCCGTTCAAGTGCTGCTTAAC
Organism: Rosa x damascena; assembly: GCA_001662545.1. NCBI lineage: Eukaryota > Viridiplantae > Streptophyta > Magnoliopsida > Rosales > Rosaceae > Rosa > Rosa x damascena. Next base: position 33,901 of record LYNE01002528.1, on the reverse strand, counting down.
TAATACAGTATTGTCCGATGTAAAACTCTTTCATACACACGTGTGTACAAAACCATTTACGTTTGAGATCACAGAGAATAACAAGGTTTACATTAATTTACTGCATTGCTCAAAAGTTTATTTACCTATCCTAGAGAAGAAGCAGTGCTTAAAGACTTGCAAAATTATACTTTGTGAGTCTATAACTCACTTGCAACACAGGTCATGATATGCTTATTTCTATGAACATGGGCTTTATCAAAACACTGGTTTTGATTCACAATCAATGCGATCTGGATGCAAGTGAAATGTGCCAATAAATATTCTATTGTTCTAGTCGATGATTTGAGAAAGCATAATCCAATAACCTAAAAATAACCTTAAGGTAGGTGTGGGACATACCTGATCAATGGCAGAAGGATGCTTTCCATGGTGAAAGGTGGAGACGAGAATAGCTAAAGCATGAACATGGTTCAGGCTCACATTGAACTGATCTTGCAACATCCGGGCTCGTTCATCACACATGTTGGAAAGTGTTTCTTCTCTCCACACAAAATCTCTTTCATTCAAGTGGAAAAATAACCAAATTGACGTAATAACTCCAAATAAGACAAATACGATTAGGAGTTTCTTCCTCCACGTGCAAGCAACCTTAGGAGGACTGTGCACTTGTTGTTGCTGTTTCTCTGGCTGCTTCTTACGACCCAATGGCTGCTCTTGAACCAATTTCTGTTGGCATGGGCACTCATGAACCAGCTTCTGCTTCTGGTTCCTCCATAATTTCAAAGAAAAACCAGACAATTGGTAGAACAAAATCATTCCAACAAAAACCCACGAACAACCCTTTATCAAACAACATAAAATCTGAGAATCCACTTTTGTGCACTCTACCTTTGCCCCTGATCCCAAATTGTCCTAATAAAAGCAAAAACAAGAAGAAAAGAACTCTGATTAGTTCAATATTTGTTCTTTCCAGATAAGACAAGTAAAATCATTTATACTAAAGAGTTTATACACATATAAACAATCCCTCATCCACTTTTTCACACATGGAAACATATTCCATATTAGATGCATGGTCCATGCAAGATATCATAGCTATAACTCAAGTTGGAAAGAAGATATGCAATCATGAGAGAAAGAACATACAAAAGTGCCCATGAGATTCCATTTAGATCTTCAAATCTCATTTTATGCTTTTCTTTTTCCATTTGTTCAGTATTGCTGTTATTTTCTACATTCCATTGTGTCCCCTTAAGATAGTATTATAGTTGGTGCAGAATCTCCTTATCTTCATAAAAATTTAGCTTTTCTTCAATGTAAAAAACTAAACTAGACTAAAAGGTTGAACCTGGTTAACAATTTTGTTTCTTTTTCTATAATGGTTCAAGAGGGGTTGCTCATGGTTCACATAACATAGTCAGCACTCAGCCGCATGCAAGTAATGTACGGAAAGATTTGGAATCTGAGTTGTTCCCAGTATCAAAGTTCTACCTTTTGACAAATTCTATTAGCAGATACTGTAGACTGCGGAATGTGTGCCAAGGACTTTTCCTGTAGCACTGATAGGTCAAGCCTCCTGGGGATGTTTTCATCTTGAACCAGGCATTGGTCCTTGGCTTCAACATATTCTGCCACCCATTTATGATGCTTTTGAAATTCTTTCTCATCTGAACATACTGCCTTCAAAGCACAGGAAATGCCATCAGTTAAAAGCATCCCACGTCCTGTTTCTTTGTTACATTCAAGGGATGCTATCTGCAATGCACACAGAGACTAGTGAGTATAACTGAAAAAAGGGCAACATGCATGCAAAAACTTCAATACACATTTTACTGTAACTATGCAGTTCATTTCTCTTGATACATAGAGACAGACTCAGGAGCCTACTAGCATATGATTGCTTAAAGTGCCACCATTTCATTGCAATTGATCAAACTCACAAGTTAGGTCATACAATTGCTAGAAGAATAGAACTACAGCATCACAGCACAATGCCATATAAGAAATTTGTAAGGATTGCAAAAATTCCCAGCTGGGTACCTACCAGCCACCCTCGACCTCTCCTGTCCCCTCACCTAGGAGAGGAAGAGAGGGGGGAGGGAGGTAAGATGAGGTGGGTGCCAATTGGGTATTTTTGCCCTCCCTATTACCGAAGTTGATACACAATTGTTTGGTATTATTTACTTTTCCATAACCTATGGATTTGGCTAGAATATATCCTACATGCATGCACTTATTGAAGTGCATAAAATCCATGTACTGTAAGAACCTAAGGTTTTCGAGAAACCAGGAATTCATTGTATGTTCAAAGAAAAAAAATAGGAATACTGAATTGTTCCGGTACAGCTAGAACTCCTTTGATCAAAAGGATGACCCCAATCAACTATGGGAAGTTCGAAAACCAGAAGAGGAAACCAAGTTCCAAAATTAGTCTTGTGTCTTCTGGACATTCCAATTCACTCCCAAATCAAAGTGCATACAACTGGAAGATCACAATCTAGGTGTGAAGCTAATTCTGTAAAGGAACACCATGAAGAACAGTAGAAAGAAGCTACTATGTTTTAGTTTATGATACTGTTTACAATTTTAAAGGAATTTCTAAACGGGCGCTTGCTTTAAGCATGCACCATATAAGCTGCAAACTAAACAGATAAAAAGAAAAAGGCAGAATCAAAGAGCTTAGATATGCAAGTTCTTTAGAGGCACCTGATCTGATTCGGAGAACAAGGAAGCTAAAGCCAGAAGCTGGTTCTTGCTGACATTGAAATGCTGCTGCAAGATTCGAGATTTCTCTCCACACATCTCTGGAGTCTTCTCTTTCATCCCCAGAAGTCCCTCATTGAAACCCAGGAAAAACCACACTACTGTAATAAAACCTAAAATCCCAAGAAGTAGAAGCTTTCTTCTCGAATAACTGACACAATTAGGCCCATCCAAGGGCTCCATTGCCTTGTTTAACTTGAAATTAGCAGGTAGTCTGCCATTAAAACCAGACACCCTGCAATTCAGATACATGCTACTAAAGCACACCAATGTAACTACTCCTCAAAGCTAAAAACCCAGATAAATCTTCACCAGAAGTGGCACACCAAACCCATAAAGATCAATGCTTTGTGACAAACAAGTGAAACTGATGGAACCCACTTGAGGTTTCAAGAGGCCCAACTGAATAAGACCACCAAATCTGAAAAGCCAGGTGGTCCAACTCCTTTTTACCCTCCAAACC
>LYNE01002528.1:8296-24665 GCA_001662545.1 Rosa x damascena | reverse complement strand
GAAAACTACAACCGTACCATTTGAAACTTATGTTTACCATTTGAAACTTATTGTGTTCATATTCGATTTATGTGCAAACCGACATCATTTTTGGACCCAATCGCTTTCCTACTCTAAGATCGAAGCTTGCTTATTATTATTAATGTTATGTGGTGAAAAGTATCAACTAATTGAAGCACTTGTATGAGAATGTGAGATATGACATATATGTGAAGGAGGTAACAGGAGTCGGGTAAGTAAAAGATGGAGAAAATGTATGGACTATGGTGAAGATTTTGAAAAGCACAAATTGAATACACCCCTTTCATATTTCATATTACATTATCAGACTAGTTTTATCCTATATATCTTAGCTATAGTTTGGACTTCAATGTTTGGAATTGAATTAAGTGATCAGTGTGAAGATAAAAGTAATGATCGAGAATAAGAGTAACTCAAAAATATTTATTTTGTATCACTAAGATGAACTTTCTTAAAATACAGTGATTTTGTCGATTTCATAGCTTCAAATAATCATAACACAACCTAGGTTAACATTCTTTTTCTAATTTTTTTTTCCAACATTTCATCATTTTGGTTTTATGAATTTAACTAGGGAGGGAAGGGCTTGTCCAATCTATAGGTCATATTTCATAATTATCTTAATATTGGCAAGAGCAAATGTACTTCATTCTCACCCTCCTTTTCATGGAATATATCATAGTTTTTCATTTCCTATCATGTTGATGATACGTAGCTTGCACATATAGTGAGAAGTTTCATGCATAGATTGAGTTATATATGATTTTCTTCTGAGTACCATAGTTAGGTTTTGAATGGTAACCGCCCATTCGCCAATCTTTGTATTCTTCTTCTTTTTTTCAATAAAAAATCTAATGAGAGATGGGCGGAGGGTTCCGGTTGCTTTTTGAGATTATGTGGGTGCTTTGTCACCCATTTCAGCACGCTACGGAAGAGCTGATGTCACCTAACAAAATTATTTATATAAAAAAAAAGTTTTGAATGTTAACGAATAAAACATTCCAACATTTCAGCACAGTTAAGAAAAGACAAGATTTATTTGAAAACAGATTTTTCAAGGAGCTAGGAGGGCAAGTCATGCACACAACCATTCACAATTCCAACTTACAAGAAACTAGGGTAATCTTGGGACTTGGGGCTCATTTCTACAGTAAAAGATTTTGATCATAAAGCCAATTTAACCGAATTCCATGCCAGTCGGTCAAAATAGAACGAATAGGTAGAAGAGATTATTTAGAATAACTCGGTAATGGGGTAAAGCTATGGTATGTTTACATTTCTTATACATCAACTATTTTTACCCCTCTAAGGACTTATATTATCACTTTGAAAACTAATATTACTATTTTCAGGACTCATATGGTAAACTAAGAAAATTTACCACTTTAAGGACTCATGTTACTACTTTGAGGACTAATATTACTATTTTGAGGACTTGTGTGGTAACTAAGAAAATTTACCACTTTAAAGACTCATGTTACCACTTTGAAGACTAATATTACTATTTTGATGACTCATTTTACCACTTTTAAGGCAATTGTATGCATGTCATATGTTAACACATTGTAGAATTTTCCTTAACTACATATTACTAAATAAAATAAAACATATCATATATTGCTAACCGATCTCAGTTATTTTACAGACTCGTAGCTAGAGTGCCTCTTTCGGTAGACATATGATAATGGCATAGTAATCAACTGTTCCTTTCATCACCTTTGCGATAAACTGTACTTACAGTCGGGCCCTTCATGTTGAATAACCAACTGGTTGAGTATTTGAGTTTATGGTTCATCGATCGGTAGAGTGGTAAAGCTTATATAAAGCTCACCCGCAAACCAGATAATAATGGCTGGCTAAGGACTCTCTCACACACTTCTTGTGCACTATTGCCACTCATATTTGCAAACACATGTGTGCGATAAATGAGTGAGAAAACAAAGAACCCTAGCTGAAGGTACAACTATTTATAGATTGTTGGATTAATGATGAAATACACACCATGAATGTACCCTCTGCCTTTCGATTTGCATCCAACCTTTCGAGAATCTCACATGTCGCGTCTAGTGAATTTTTCCTTCGGAGAAAGGATCTCTTGCTAGCAACAAGAACTGCCTGTATAGAATATTGATTGAAAGAAACGAAAATAAGAACTAGCAACATATATGCTTGGTAAGACAACCCAGCAGAAGCTTAATTACCTAACTTCTCAACACATGTAATTCCTCCCTTGTTTTCTTTTAGTGTCCTCCTAGTACTCACAAGGTCCAAAATCACATCAGCTATCCCCATCTGAATATGAGAGATCCAGGTGTATGGTATTTCGATGTTAGTAATTATTAAAGGCCTAACAAACTTGAATTATCTGATGCAACTGTTTGAGCCCAAAAGTAATTTTGGCAAGATCCGTTAGTGGATTTAGCATAGCGGGCCGATACCTGCGGCCCAAAAATAAGCCTACTTGGGTTTGGGTTACAGCTTCACCCATTCTGAGATCCATAAGAAAAAAGACCCCTTATTGGAATCAAGTAGCGGAGATTGAATAGGAAACTTCAATCAATAATCCTTTTATGGCAAGGAACAGTAGAAAACCTAGGTATAAATACCGGGTTTCAAGGACGAATAGAGGACAACTCTCAAATCAACTAATCATACAGATTATCAAAACCTCTCCAGAGCAAACCTACCTGCAACCTGGTTGTAAACCAGCGAAGCAAGGGTAACGCCCTCGCAACCTAGCGAAGCTAAAGTCACGCTTTAGCAAAACCCGTGCTTTCTCCAAACTTCCCAGTGATTGCTCTGCTCAACCTACAACGTTGAGTATCGATTCGGTGTCGTGAAGAGATCACAACCAAAGCCCTTACTCGTAAGGCAAAAAGTCATTTTCCGAAAGGCATAGAGAAGAACCTTGTGACGAGTTTGGTGCTCCCCTCGTCCACGGTGTTTGATCAAGAAGCCAGGTTAAGGGATTCTCCGACGACTGCACCCCACGGTGCTGGCACGCCTGCACACACGCTCAAAAAAGGCAGTTTGCACCCATACTGGTTTTGGAGCCAAACATTTTTGGCACACCCAGTGGGACAATTAGCGTTTCTTTGTGATTGCAACCATTGGGAAATCAAGTGCAAACCCTTATCAAAAGGTTTACGTTAACTGCCCAAACCACAAGATCTCCAGTTACAGGCCGCACTCTCGTGCTGACTGTCGTGGTCTTACCGACAAACAGGTAATACAGAAGTTCTCACTCAACCCAGCGTCACCAAACATGTCAACAGAACAGAGTGGAACTCCACAGACCGTTACTGAGGGCAACAAAGATCCTCCTGTCCAGCCTAATGAGGCTGGTAGTGCGGCCAACACTGCCCAAGTGGTCGCGAGTGAGGGAACAATCGAACCTTTTATGCCCATTATCGCCCCGGAGAATGCGAGCATTGAGGAGCGGCTTGCCATATTTCAACAAAATAATGCTACATATAATGAAAGGATGGAAAAAGCCCTCGAGGAAGAACGCCGAAGGCTGGATGAAGTTTTGATCTCACAGCGAAATCTTGAAGTGAGTTTGCGACAAACACAGGGGCAATGGCAACATATGTACAAGAAAAGCCAGGAGAATCATAAGGAGCTTGTGGATATGATGACTGGCCAGGCCACTCAGAGCAAGCGTATCTCCGCTGACATCGCTAACCAAGCCAAGCATACTGCGGCAGAGTTGGCAGTACTTCGCAACGAGGGGTCCAATCTTGCTACCCAAGTTGCCATGCAGAGAGCTGAGTTGGACCAGGCTAAGGAAGTGCTGAATAAGGCTTTAGGGGATCCTAACGCCATTCTTGGCTCACTTGGACAACCTTCAGGTACAGGCAAATACATACCTCCTAATGCTCAGGAGAAAATTAGCGGCAACACCGTCACACCGGCTGCAGCCGCCTCTGCCTCAGCAACAAAAAAACAAGGACAAAGCCCTGGTAATTGGTGGTAGTAAGGCCACTCCAACTCCTGCGCAAAAGAGTAAGACTCAGAAGACAGGGGAAAGCACTCTCCCTGATCCTGCTGCATTTACGAAATACGACAGTGACGGGGCGGAGAATGTCTGTGAAGAGCTTCCAGGGAATTATTATGGTATTAACCAGACTGGCACTCTAATCAAAATAACGGCCTTGGTAAAGGATGTGGCCGTACCAGCTATGACACTGCAGCCATCCACTATTCCCCGGACAATTCACCTAGGGGAAGGCACAGTAGCCACTAGCCAGGTTACACCCCTACAGAATGCTCGCCAGAACGTGGCGATACCTCCCCTTCTTCCGGGCTATGTGAGACGTGAAGAGGTTGAGGAGATGATCAGGCTGGCTAATCCTAGGGCCCACCTAGATGGGGTTTATGAGGGACCGTTCCCGCCGCATATAATGCTCGCGCCTTTTCCCAAAGGCTATAAAAATATCATATTCTCTACTTTTTCAGGAGAGGATACTGAGGACATGGTAACCTATCTGGCCAGGTTTAAGGTGCAGTGCGGCCAGTACCAGAATGATGACATCCTCAAGTGCAGGATTTTTGGCACTTCTCTATCTGGCGCGGCTTTTTGATGGTTTTCTAAACTGCTACCAGGGTCAGTGGTTGATTGGCCAGCCATGGATAAGCTCTTTCGAGAGACTTTTGGAGCTATTGAGCCTGAGGTCGACTTAGCCTCTCTCACCCAGATGGCCCAACAGCCCTCCGAGTCCGCTGTCTCTTATCTCCAACGCTTCCAGATCCAGAAGGCCAAATTGAGCATGATATTGCCTGAAAGAGAGTTGGTTAAATTGGCAATCAAAGATTTGGGGCCTCGCCAACGAAAGAAGCAACATGGCAGCATGATCCAGTCAATGGGAGAGCTTATCACAGAGGTCGGTAGCTTTGAGCATCTCCTCATAGAGACTGATGCTAGGAAAAATGCGTCCAAAGGGACATATGTACCAGGAAAGTATCGTACAGTGGCTGCTTTGCACTTCCAGCCAACTTCCTATGATCCATACTACCATCTTCAGGGGGAAGAAGTTTGCCAGGAACGAGATGATGAAGAGGAGAATGATGTCTCCGCATTTGAACTGACAGGAAGGAAAAGCTCAGCTCTCAAGCAATTGAAGATATCTAAGGAACCTGTCAAACTCAAATCTGTGGCCTTCACCAAACCTGAGTTCGCGACGTATACATATGATGCCAATAAGGCACATGAGATTCTAGATGAGATGATCACCGCGAAGATGTTGAAGACAGATTTTGGACCTTTTCCTCGACCAGATTAGCTGAAAGGAAAGAAGTACTGCAAATTCTATAACTTGTGGAACCATAATACGGCTGACTGTGTGAAGCTAAAAGACCAAATTCAGGTATGGATCAATAATGGTAGTTTGCAGGTGGAAGCTCCGACAACCGCGGCAGCGCTAGTAGACCTGAACCCTTTCCCGGACACCGAGATCAACATGGTTGATGTAAACTGGACCAAGAAGAACCAAAGAAAGTCAACCTTAGATCTGACCACAAAGGGCTGGGAAGAGAGGATAGAAGGGGACGAGACCCCTACGAAGGGGAAAGCTAAATCTGTTAGCGAAGTCTCACCAGTGGTCCTTTGTTCGCGATGCAAGGAAGAATATGGCATCCAAGTATCACACGAAGAAGTCGAGCGGACATTTCGTTTCGGTTCGTTCCCGCCAATCAAGTGGGCCTCACCGTCGCGAAACTATCAATCGTCGAGTCCAAGAGCAAGAGCAAGAGACAAGATCGAGTCACCGTCATCCCCAAAGGGACTCCAACTTGTTCAAAAAGCTGAAGGCAGCTGCAGCAGAACAGAAGCAAGATGACAGGGCTAGGAATGAACACAAAGATATCTTGACCAAACCGTACATTCCACCTTCTTTAACGTCTTCCATCAAGGAAGGCAAATGGTATACTAGAGCGAAGGGGAAAGCGATGGAGATTAGCCCTTCCAAGAAAAGGAAGTTGCAACGAAGGTTCGGAGAGGCCAAGCGGACACTAGAAGTTCTCGATCAAGGCCTGATTAAACCTTCGCAACTGGTCAAATCACCTGAGCAATACCAGAAGGAGATGGAGGCACTAGCCGCTAAGCCATTAGTGGCTCCCCGCAACTTTCAGAAGCAAGCACGCTCAGAGTCAGGAGCTTCTAAGCCTAATGTTTTCAGCAGGATCACGAAAGAAAGAACACCTTCGCCCGCTAGGAAGGAAAGCTCGCCCATTAGGAGGCCCCATGTCAGGCGCAGGTTGTTTCGCCAGGAGCCAGAAGCCAAACCCTTAGTTTTTGGGAGACTGGGGGGCAATGACAACATTGTTGATGCATTACAGTGGATACCTAAAAAGGTTCAAAGTCTGGTAGTTGCACCCCTAAAGGAGAACCCAACGGAGGGACACAGGTCGGACTCACCAAAGCAGATTGCCATGACTCAGGAGCACAAGCAGTTCCAGGTAAAAGGCCTCATAGAGGAGTCATTAGTTGCTTCGTTGGTCAAAGAATTCAACACAGACATACCAGCTGATGAACCCAAACTCAACCTGGACGAGGAGATGGACGAGACAGAAGTGCTAGATACCTCCTGCAACATGGTTTACGTGCTTCCGGCGAAGTACGCATTGCCAGTCGTCGCGCAAGAATGTGTTGAAACTGAGGAGAACAGTGAACAGCCTCTGCAGATTACTTCAGCGGCAACGACACTTATCGAGGAGGCTATGTTTCTGGAAACAGAGGATGCCAACAGCAAGGAGTTCTTCATGAGCTTTACAAGGCCAACGCCAGCTATGGTCCAACACATAAGACCTCTGTATATCACAGCGGAGATTGGTGGTACCAAGGTTAGCAAAATCATGGTTGATACTAGAGCCGCGGTCAATGTCATCACAACAAGAACCATGCATTTTTTTGGGATCAAGAAAGAGAAGATCCAGTCTACGTCCCTCACGCTCAAGAACTTCGCGGGGACTGTAACGAAAACATTGGGTTTATTGTTCCTGCGTATCAAGGTAGGCCCCGCAGAGAGCGTTTATGCTTTCTTCATAACAGACTGTTACGCAGCTTACAGCGCCATTCTAGGCAGGGACTGGATCCACCGGAGTTACTGTGTTCCGTCAACTCTCCATTAGGAACTGATTATGTGGAACAAGGTAACAGATAAAGCTGAGGTGATTAAAGCGGATCCTCGTCCATTCCCAGTTTCCGTGAATTATGTAGATGCCAGGTACTACTTGGAGTCTATTACTCCATTGCAGGTCAGTGGCATCAATGACAAAGGCCGCCCTATAGGGGTGACGGCCTCTGAATTGGCACAGTGGGGGCTCACGCTCGTAAAGGAAGGCCTGGAAAGGCCTAGCTATGCTGTGCCCAAACCCTTAAACGATTAATGGATTACGACCTTCCAGAGGAAGGAATAGAGGCCTTCCACTCGCTGTACGAAAGACTATCCTCGTACCTGGTGGAAAAAGAGGCCTATGATCGAATCGCGACCTTGGAAATTGTCAACGAGGAGTTCTCTGACCAAGAACAAGAAGACGAAGAAGAGATTTAGCTGGCCCCGGCAGCACTGGATGATACCCCTCCTAAGGTTAGGGACCCTACCGAGAAGGTCAATCTTGGAACAGTAGATGAGCCTGTGAAAGTGGCCATTAGCGCTTATATAGAGCCTGGCGAAAAACGGAGGCTCATTGACTTATTACTGGAATTCAAAGACTGCTTCGCGGAGAAATATGAAGACATGCCCAGCCTGTCATCAGATTTGGTATGCCATCAGCTGCCTACACTCCCTGACAAGAGGCCTGTGAAGCAAGAGCCGCGAAGAATGAACTCTGAGACCCAAGTCCTGGTCAAGGAGGAAGTTGAAAAGATGCACAAGTCAGGCATCATCAGGGTAGCCAAATACAATCAGTGGCTATCCAACATAGTGCCAGTTCGCAAGAAGAATGGCAAGATGAGGGTCTGTGTAGACTACAGAGACCTTAATGTCGCTACGCCTAAAGACGTTTACCCCATGCCGATCGAGGATATGCTGGTAGATGCAGTAGCGGGACATGAATTGTTGTCCTTCATGGACGGAACTGCAGGGTATCACCAGATTTCGGTCGCAGAGGAAGACAGACACAACCGCGTTCCGTTGCCCAGGGTTCGCCGGTGTTTTTGAATATGTGGTCATGCCTTTTGGACTGAAGAATGCTGAGGCAACGTATCAGAGAGCCATGAACCTGATCTTCCATGACATCATTGGGAAGATTTTAGAGGTTTACATTGATGACGTGGTCGTGAAGTCTAAGAAGAGAGGAAACCATATCGTAGATCTTAGAAATGTCTTCGAGCGCATGTGGCAACACAAGCTCAAGATGAATCCCGCCAGATGCGTTTTCGGAGTTCAGGCAAGTGACTTTCTAGGATTTATAGTCCACCAGAGAGGAATTGAGGTCCCTGAGGATAAGGCAAGCGCAGTTATCAACGAGTCTCCCCCGCGAACAAAGAAGGAGTTACAGCGATTGCTGGGTAAGATCAATTTTTTGAGACGTTTCATCTCTAACTTTGCAGGTAAAATCCAGCCCTTTTCCCCACTGCTGAAGTTGCAGGGACAGAACGAGTTTGTATGGGAACCTAAACATCAAGAGGCTTTTGACAAAATTAAGGCCTATTTGGCGAGCCCGCCAGTACTTGTTCCACCTAGAGCTGGATTTCTATTGAAACTGTATATTTCAGCAGCTGAGGCTTCCATTGGCAGCCTACTCACTCAAGATGACGAGGAAGGCGTCGAACATGCCATCTTTTACCTCAGTATGACACTTACAGATTGCGAAACAAGGTACACTCTAATGGAGAAGCTTTGTCTTACACTATACTTCTCAGCATGCAAGTTATGGCATTACATGTTATCCTTTACTACTTGCATCATTGCTCAAACCGATCTAGTTAAGTATATGCTGTCGCGACCTATTCTGAGAGGTCGCATTGACAAGTAGGTGCTGGCCTTATCCGAATTCTCGCTACAATACGTTCCACAGAAAGCAGTAAAGGGACAGGCCATCGCAGACTTCCTAGCACATCACCCTATGTTGGATGTCCCCACAGTGAAAGAGTTAGAGATAGCGACGGCCACCACAACTCGACCAGATTTGGCGCGCATTCCAGAATATGCTGTATGGTATCAAGCCACAGTCTTCCTTCAACCCTGGGTACTGTTTTTTGATGGCTCAAGAACAGAAACACTAGCAGGGGCAGGGGTGGTTCTGAAAAACCCAGCAGGCGATCGTTTTTTATATTCTTTCCAGTTGGAGTTTAAGAGCATAAATAACCAAGCAGAGTATGAGGCCCTCATTATTGGCCTAGAGGTATTACTGGAGCTAGGAGTGAGAGACGTCCAGGCACGCGGTGACTCTTTGCTCGTGATCAATCAGCTTTATGAGAAGTACAGGTGTGTATGTGTAAGCTTCTTGCTCGTACCATATTTGAGTCGCGCCGTTGAACTCCTGGACTAATTTGATGACGTGGATTTGGAGTACATTCCTCGCGAGTGCAACTTCGCGGCCAATGAACTCGCTCAACTGGCTACAGGCATTACATTGAAATATGGGGTTCTCGAGCGCATTCTGAAAGTTGAGCGATGCATGCTGCCTTCGTGGCTTGTGTGACCTGACCCACCTGACGATCCGGTCGTCGCCATCCTAGAGCCTATTGATGTAGATTGGCGCATCCCTTTGATAGATTACCTCAAGCAGCCAGACCCCAATGCAGACAGGAAGATCCGTTTTCTTGCTTTAACTTACTTCCTTAGAGGTGATGAGTTGCGACGACGTGGCGAAGATAGCGTCGACTTTAAGTGTGTCTATGGCCTCGAAGTGAAACGATTAATGCGAGAAGTGCATGAAGGCGTCTGTGGAGCCCATCAAGCGGGTCCAAAGATGCGCTGGCTCATCTGGAGACATGGCTATTATTGGCCCAGCATTTTGAAGGATTGTATCGCATTCGCGAAAGGATGCCAAGATTGCCAGGCACATGGACCAGTCCAGCACATTCCTAATATTCCCATGTAGCCCATCATTAAACCTTGGCCTGCGCGAGGTTGGGCTTTGGACTTGATCGGCATGATTCACCCACATTCTTCACTCCAGCACAAGTTCATCATCGTCGCTATTGACTTCTTCACTAAGTGGGTGGAAGCTGCGCCTCTGAAGGAGGCCTCTGGCGCAACCATCCTCCAATTCATCTTTCAAAATATTATTTGTAGGTTTGGCATCCCTGAGGTGTTGGTATCAGACATGGGGGCAGCATTTATGGGTGGCGACGTAGAGCAGCTTGTCAACGACTTCGACATCCAATTTATCCATAGCATACCCTACTATGCTCAATCCAACGGTCAAGCGGAGGCCAACAACAAGATTATTATCACCGTCCTGAAGAAGATGCTCGTTGAAAATCCTCGCCAATGGCACGAAACATTGTATGAAACGTTATGGGCTTATCGCACTTCCAAGCGGCATTCTACTGCCACAACGCCCTATGCGCTCATGTTTGGTCATGATGCAATTTTGCCGTTGGAACTCAATGTTCAATCTCTGCGCGTCCAAGATTAACATCATCTGATTGGTGAAGATTATGTCCAGGCTATGTGGCAAGAACATGAAGACCTTAGCGAGAAGCGCTTAGAGGCTTTGGACACCTTGATAATGGAAAAGCAGCGGATCACCCGTGCCTACGATAAGATGACGCGTGGTCGCAGTTACAAGGAAGGTGAGCTCGTTTAGAAAGCAGTCCTTCCATTTGGCGAAAAGTTGACTGGCTGCGGTAAATGGACTCCTCGCTGGGAAGGACCTTTTGTTATTCACCGAATTCTGGAACGCGGGGCTTTTCACCTTAAAGATTTAGACGGCGACCCCACCGCATCCCCATTAACGGCAGGTTCTTGAAGAAGTATTACCCCAGTGTTTGGGAGTTTGAAGACCTACCGGATCCAGCTGTTCCTGGGACAGGGGAGCAAACCTAGTGTTCTTTGGCTTGCTCCATCCTTTCCATTTAGGCCAATCTGTGGCCTCATCCTCATATATTCGCTCCGCCTAAGAACACTAAGGGGGGAAACACTCTATGCATCTAGGCCATTTGATTGCGGCCATTACATTGTGCAGTAAATTTTCAGTTCTTTTTCTTTCAATGTTCTTGATAATATGTGTTAGGAATATACGTAAAGGCCTATACCAGAGGCCTTATTATATAGTAATTTTTCAGCAAATGACAAAACTCAGAACTTTTCATACATAAAGTGGCTTTGCGGCCAAAAGCAGTACAATGTGTTTGAGAAAATTACATTTGCGGTTTACGAAGCTAAAAATTGCTAAAAACCATAAGGATTTCAGATCTTCTAAGAGCTTCTGGATCTTGTGGCAGGAAGAGGCAGTGAGATGATCATTCTTACTCTTCCTCTCTCCACCCACATCTCTTGAGTCCGGGCTGCAACTGTTATCGTCTGTACTGGAAGAAGAGGGAAGGAAATAATCCATTGCAACCCTTCCAGTTGGTTATCCTCCGGGATGGAGATGGAATCAGCGCATTAGCACAGCCCAATTGCCTCATCTACCTCCAGGGGAAAAACAGAAGTCGGTGCGTTAGACCCAGGAGGTAAACTGCGAAAGAAGAACAGTCTGCCTCGAGTGACCTTCCGCCCTTCTTCGTTTTGCTCCGCGCAAGGAAATCTGAGGAGAGGGAATTCCCAGAATATAGTATCCCGCGCTAGGAGCCCCTCATGTTCTTCAGTCTAATTTGAACCGGGGAATCCCATCCGGAGTTCCAGAGACCAAAGACATGAGGTTGGACCTGAGATTAGGCCATAAGGCCTACCTAGGTATTGAGATTAAGCCATAAAGCCTAAGATTTAGAGGTTAAGGGCGAGATCGTAAGGAGAGGATTTCAGAAATAGAAGGAAAAGGAGCAGGGCTTGCAGAGTTATTTCTGGGTTAGCCATGTTTACGTATGTGTTCACTTCTCCAAAGTATAGATATTTATAGGACCAACCTCAGTAACTTCAATATTTTGATGGGCAGTTGAAGAAATTTCAACGTTATCTATGGGAATATCAATAGAATTGAATGCTATGATCTCGGAAAGGAAAGAAATTTGAAGACACGTGGGAAGCGGAGCAGTCTTCGAGGAGGTAACCGTTCCATTTCGAGGTTATCTTTTCAAATAGTTTTAATATGCAATAAAGGCAAAGTTGAGCGCTTAACTGCTTGTAATTCAAAAAAATATTTGGGCCAGGTAATGTGGGCTGAATATTTCACTAAACCATAAATAAAATTAATATTAATATTGTTCATACAAAATAATGGGCCTAATATTAGAGGCCTAAAGCCCTCGGCCTGCATAAGTTAGGCGGAGGAAATGTTCATCCAGGCGAAAGCTGGCATCAGCAGCAGCTTGAGCGGATTGTTGGGTAGCCAGGTGAGCTTAGGCCAATTCTTGAGACAGCGCCTCGAAATCGGCTAGGGGTTGCTCTAGTTGAGGTACCTCATGAGCAAGCCTGGCCGTTACAGCAGTCAATTGGGCCTGAAGATCCTGCATTTGGGACCTGAGATGGTTTCTAGTAAGCGTCAAATCCCTGATGAGAGTGGCCCGATCGCCTAAGAAATCGCGCGAAGTGTCCGTCTGTTGAGCAAGGGTCTGGCAATGTGCTTGGGTCTGCCTAGCCTGCGCGGTCGTAGCCGCTTTCTCATTGAGCCATTGGGGGAGATCCCACAGTAGCTGATCGATATCGATAAATTGGGCTTCAGTAATGGCTCCTTTGCGGAGAAGCACCCTCATATACTCCAAAGCTCTCGCGGGCTCGCCGGACATCAGAATATCGGGTCCCAGGAGACGAAGTAGACCTTCTCTAGCATCATCTATAACTCCAGGAGGAGTCACTTCAAGTACGCGAGCCAACCTTTCCAGTCTGGAAGGAGGCGCAGGCAGCGGATTTGGGGCAGCAACAATAGGAGCCTTGAGAGGCTCCGCGATAGGAACCGCTTCCAGCACCGGCTCACGATTCACTTCATCTCTTACTTCAGGTACTTGGGGGGGCATCGGGTACAGGTTCTTGGTTATCCGCATCCGCGGGATCTGGGTCAGCAGGATTTTCACCAAGCACCTGTACGGCAGCAGCAGCCACTTCCTCAATAGGGGCAGGATTCTGCTTTTTAGTGAATGGTTAAAATGTCAAAAGATTAAGGCAGGAATCAGAATATAGGACAAGCAAGAAGGTGTACCTCTGGAACAGGTGGCTCACGGAGAATTGCAATTGGCATTGATTCTTGATCAACCTAGCCGGAAAATGGAACCGGATCAAGCGCTACTTGTTCCATAGTGAGTACTGCAGTTGGTTGCTCGCAAGGTGTGTCTGGTAGAGGGATTCTTTCCTCAACCTCCAGCGAGCTGTCGTCTATGACTTGAACTGGTACTAGAGACAACTGCACATTGTTTGCAGCACTGATGAAAGGTGGAGGATTGTTATAACCAGTCGGTGCCTGGGAGTGTGAAGCAAACTCGTCTTCGCCAATAGCGGAGGATCCTTCCCCAGCTTGTCTGGAGGACCTACGACGAACCTGTAAATAAGGAGCGTTATACGGTCGTACATAATGAAAAGAAGATTCCAGTGCTCGCTTTAAATGTGTAGTACCAGTCGATCAGCGATTGGTTCATCTTCTGCCCACGGATCAGTTCGAGGATCAGAGCAACCTCTGCAAAAGATGAACTTGCAGAGCCAGTACTCCAGAAAGGCAATTCCACCAGTCGCATTGTGCTATTTGCGGTAATAGGCTAGCCACCGCGGATAGGAATTGCTGTGAGCGCTGCGACCGGTTTGGGCCATGGTTGAAGTAAAGGTGACGGAGTCGAATTGGCCATGCAGATAGGGCTCTCCATCGATGGGCAATCCAGTAATGGTGAGGATATCTAGCAAGGTGATGCTCATTTGGCCAAATCAAAAATCAAAGGTGTTGGTGGCAGTATTCCAAAAGGCAGAGAAAAGTGGCGAGTGGTGAGCGATTGCCACCGTGCGGGAGGCGAAAGCATAAATCAATAGTATGGGTAATACCTGTCGCGTTCCAGCGAGCCAAATCTCGCGCTCGCGCTTTGTGATACCAGGAAAGCTCCACCGCGCTGATCGAGGATGGCCAATACCCTATTTTCGCTCGATGTTTTTGCGCACCCCAACTGCTGAAATCTCCAGGGGTCATTCGGAAGACCGGAATGGGTCGACGAATGGGTAGGCCGTAGAGGGCAATAGCGTAGGCAGGGATGGAATCTCGCAGAGCCGGACCCAGTCCGACGTGATGATTTGGGAGCCTGAGAAGCAGAGGTCTCTGGATAGTAGTGTGGATGTGACAGCGGGCACCGATGCTAGTTCTCTAAGTGTGGGCGGCTTTGTCATTGAGTTCTTCCTCTTGATCGATGACTATTTTCTTTGGGGGAGCCATTTCTGGGTTTCTGAGGAAGATGTTCGGAATAAGAGGGTTTCTGGGTTTAGGAGATTAAAAGAGTTTTTGATATGACAGGTTTGAAGTGGCTGCGGGATTTAAATCAGAGATTTTATGACGGAAATGATGCGACGAAAAGACGTTTTGCAAAGCGAATGGACGCAACCCTCAATAATGACCTCATTTCGGTCAGTACGTCTTACTGTTTAGCCCCCTTCAATCAGTTACATTTTCGCGGGCCTGATTTCGGGGCCTGGGGGGCAATGTTTGGGCCCAAAAGTAATTTTGGCAAGATCCGTTAGTGGATTTAGCATAGCGGGCCGATAACTGCGGCCCAAAAATAAGCCTACTTGGGTTTGGGTTACAGCTTCACCCATTCCGAGATCCATAAGGAAAACGAGCCCTTATTGGAATCAAGTAGCGGAGATTGAATAGGAAACTTCAATCAATAATCCTTCTATGGCAAGGAACAGTCGAAACCCTAGGTATAAATACCAGGTTTCAAGGACGAATAGAGGACAACTCTGAAATTAACTAATCATACAGATTATCAAAGCCTCTCCAGAGCAAACCTACCCGCAACCTAGTTGCAAACCAGCGAAACAAGGGTAACGCCCTCGCAACCCAGCGAAGCTAAAGTCACGCTTTAGCAAAACCTGTTCTTTCTCCAAACTTCCCAGTGATTGCTTTGCTCAACCTACAATGTTGAGTATCGATTCAGTGTCGCAAAGAGATCACAACCAAAGCCCTTACTCGTAAGGCAAAAAGTCCTTTTCCGAAAGGCATAGAGAAGAACCTGGTGACGAGGTTGGTGCTCTCCTCGTCCACGGCGTTTGATCAATAAGTCAGGTCAAGGGATTCTCCGACGACTGCACCTCACGGTGCTGGCACGCCCGCGCACATGCTCAAAAGAGACAGTTTGCACCCATACTGGTTTTGGAGCCAAACATCAACCATATTCTTACCGCAGGAGCTGCCTCAAATGCTCCATCAGCTGTGGAAAAACTCACATGGTTCAATCCATTAATTTTCTTTCATAAATTTAGGACCCAACTGCAATGACACGCAAATAAATTAATGATCGAAATTGAAATTGAAATAGAATGTATGACAGAGAAAAGTGAAAAATAAGTAGAACAAAATTGCATACATAGGTGAAGCCAGTAATAAAACGCAAAGGTTTCTCAAAACTTTTTCCAAAGTGAAAGATACTTGCCTGGGCCAAAATAATTGGACCTCCTTGATTTTTCTCTGAAACTTTGGATTTTTTCGGTGTTGGTTGGGCGGTCTAGTCCGGCGGCTCCCCTGCTCTGGCGTGGGCCTCTGGTCTCGCTGGTGCATGGTGGCTGGTGCCGAACGGGGATTTGGTGTCTTTGAGGTGGTGGAGGCGGAAGCATTGCCGGCGACTTTCCTCTGCCTTGTTTGAGGTCAACGGTTTAGCTAAGGGAGGTTCCGATCTGGTCAAGGGCGAGGTGTGGCTTCGACTGGGAGTTGTGCAGACCTTTGTCCGGAATAGGAGCGTCTGGAGCTGGAGGGGGAGGCGGAGGTGGTTTGCGTCACTGTTGGGTCTGGTTTGCTGTGTTAGGGGTCGAAGGGAGGTGGCGAAGCAGGTGCATGGGTTCTTGGAGGAGGTTTCTTCAGGCCGCTTTGTCCTATTGGCGGGGAGGATGGCCACAATGGATGGGTTTTAACGATTGGGACCCACCACAGTTCAGATCTGCAGTGGGGTGGAGTGACAAAGGCAATACCAATCTAGCAACGGCGGTGGTTACTTATGGTCCGGCGACCGGTGCTTGGCGGCGGATTGTGGGTTGCAATGTTTTCCTATTGGTTTTAATTTGTTAGGGTTTTGTTTTTTCAGTTAGGGTTTTGGTTAGGGTTAATAAGTCCC
>LYNE01002527.1:29152-40163 GCA_001662545.1 Rosa x damascena | reverse complement strand
AAAAAAAAAAAAAAAAAAAAAAAAAAAAAACCAGCAATTTCTGCATTTGCAATTGTGATTGATATTTGATTCCGGTTGTAGAAGGAAGTCAGGAAGCATATCCAAACCAAGAAGGAGGAGCTCCGTCCACCACGCCATCATCCACTCTCTCTTTCTCTTCCGATCCCCTTCCCATTCCAATTCTGATTCTGATTCCAAGTCCTCCGACTCCTCCATCCGCATACAGAATCGCCTGCCGGGTCAAGTACCCGATCGACACCTTCGAGAACATCTGGGCTACCTCGACGAGTCTAAGCCAGTCACCGGAAAAGAAGACGAGGACAAGGTGGAGGCGAATAGAGAAGCTTCGACACTGGATTTGATCGAGGCCTCCTGTTGCTCCTTGAGGCAAAAGTCTTTGTAACATTTGGAGCAGAGATTCATGGTGGCTGGGAATGAGAGAGAGAGAGAGAGAGAGAGAGAGAGAGAAAGAGGAGGTTTCAGATATGAGTGAGAGGAAAAGGGAGAGAAAATAAGAGAAAAAAAAATAAAAATTAGATTAAATTTGAAGTGTCTATTTTGGTCTTCTTGTGGGTTTAAAATTAGAAATGTGGTACCTCCTTGTCGGCTCCAGCTCAGCGCATGACATCACATTTGGCGCTAGATTCAAATTTTGGACGAAGTTAATGCAATTTGGGAGATCAGGGATGAGTTTGATTAAAAAACAAAAGTCATGGACAAAATTTATTTTAGCCTTAAAGTTTGACGGACTAAACTGAATTTAGTCTAATATATAACGTCTACCTAAAATGTTGTGAAAGTAAAGATGTGGGTCATAAGCTGTTTCAATTGCACGCTACTCTGTATGTTTGTGAAACCAGTTAAATATTTGTCTCTAATTCATCAATTCTTTACCTGAAATGTTATTTCAAAATTAATTGGCCTTTTCTTAATGTTGTGAAAGTAAAGTTGTGGGTCATCAGCTGTTTCAATTGCGCGCTACGCTGTATGTTTGTGAAACCAGTCAAATATTTGTCTCTAATTCATTAATTCTTACCTGAAATATTATTTCAAAATGAATTGGCATTTTCTTTATGTTGATGCTTTGTACTTTCACGTGAAATTAGTAAAAGCTTTGTCAGTAGCTCAACACACGTCTCTTAAAATGTCGTGAAAGTTAAAATGTGTGTCATAAGCGTTTCAATTGCTGCGATATATTTTTACGTGAAACCGTTTAAATATTTGTCTCTATTTCATTAATTCTTTACCTTATATGTTATTATAAAATTACTTGCCTTTTTCTTTTTGTTGGTGCTCTGAATTTTCACATGAAATAGTAAGTTGTTTCAATTGCTACGCTGCATTGTCATGTGAATCTAATTAAATATTTACCAAAATTCTAATTTAAAAATTAATTGGTGTTTTCTTTTTGTTGCTACTCTGCACTTTGACGTGAATTCAATAAATAATTTGTCAGAACTTAAACAAACGTCTGCCTAAAATATCGTGAAAGTTAACATGTATGTCATGAACCGTTTCAATTCACTTTATTTTCACTTGAATTTTTGAAAATTTCAAACTTTAACCCATTGGTTGTGTCGCCCCAAAGTTTTATAAATAGGTCCCCAAGCAGCCAAGCCATTTCACTTTCATAGTTGCTTCATATCTTTTCTTGTTGGTCATAGATCGATTTTAATCTTGGGAGACATTTTCCAGTAATTAGAGGATGAGGAAAGGGAGAAAGCAGAGGGGGAAAGGGCTAGGTGAGGGAAAACTTGAGAGATGTTTACAATTACTCCAAGAAATTCATTCTACTGTAGAAATGAGTGGCATGGGAAAAATTGAATCAGGAGGACATGCTCCTAAAATTCTCAAAAGGAGCCGACACAGGGGTAGGAGTCGGTGCCTTTTTCTGTGTCGAATGTTGTGCCAATACCTGTCTCTGCAGTGCCAACTGTTATCCCAGTGTTCATCTCTGTATTGAGTGTTGTCCCGTTGTTGACTTCAGGGATAAAACAACCACAGATGTTTAGGCTGTTCCTCGGGGAAGCACGGCTTTTTCCACTTTCTGGTGAAAGAGGAAGTAGTACTTCATCATCTGTTAGTCGTGATCATGGGAATGGTGAGGCTAAAAACATGAGAATGACCTTGACTTGGAACTCTCTGTAGGTAGATATATCATTGCTCATCTCAATATATGATTTATATTTGAAAACTGTCCTCGTTGTATGAGAAGTAGTAACAAAACTATTCTTAATGATTTTTTTTAAAAATCCTAATGAAGTCCTCAAGCTTTTCAAAATATTAGATGTTTTTTCTTCACATCATTTGCAGATTGCAATATCGCACACTGAAACTTTAAATTCATAAAAATCGGAAATCATGAAAGAAGAGAACAAAAAGATCAAAAAAGAGGCCAGTTAATTTCTTCCAGCCGTTTTAACAAAACATAAAAATAATATCTCATAGACTCTTACAACATTACACCAGTTAATTTGGGTGGTGAGATAATTTGTCCTCTACATCAGTTAATTTGGGAATGAGGAGGTCATGTGCATCAATAAAAACTGAAGATCTGTGTTTGTAAATTGTAATGTCTTAGCAGAGTAGTACTATCACCACCAAATGGTGTTTTTTTCTTCTTTGTTTATGCATATTCAAAGCTTCATACACTCTTAGAGCTTAAGCTCTGATTTGGTTCCAGCCATAAAAAGAAAATGTCTATTGGCTTGCCATGCTTGGCAATTGTAGTGAAAGATACCTATTACTCTTCCCTTTTAGCATCACATATGTGCTGTAGTTATATGGGTTATTGGGAATGAAATTGTTTACATTTGTTCTTTAATCCTTACGTCACCCGCAAGTTGCAATAATTGGTTAATTAGCATAAATTAAAATTGATTGCTATACCAGTTTGGTAATTTCCTTAAATGTTAATGGATTAAATTCAATTTACCCCCCCTGAACTTTGGGTCTAAAATCAGACTGGTCCTTAAACTTTTTTTTTAATCAGACTGGTCCCTGTACTCTCAAAGAACATCACCCGAGTCCAAATTTTGAATCCGGGTCCAAAAATGACGTCATTTGCTGAGTTAAAGCCGACATGGGAGCCCACACTTAATCTTTTTAAAACCTGAAGGAGGGCATAATAGACATTTTTAATTTAATATAATTTTTACTTTTTTTTTCTCTATACTCTCTCTCTCTCTCTCTCTCTCTCTCTCTCTCTCATCGAGAGACTCTTGATCTCTCATCTTCTCTATATCAGAGACTCGCGAATTGGAATTGAGGTGGGACGACTGAGGCTGCGTCACCTCTGAGCCGTTGGAGGACAAATCGACAGCATTGGGCTCGTCCTTCCTCATTCTGACGGTGTTGGTTTCTCCTCTCTCAATTTCTCTTTCTCTCCCTCTCCCTCTCTGTTTGAAATCAAAGCCCCCACTCCGCCTTTGAGAATCAATCACGAAATCAAGAAGTTGAGGTTGAATTTAAGGGACGCGGAGGCGGTGGTGATCAGTGGTGGTGGTCGTCTCTCACGACTGGGCTTCAGAGCCTAGAAACACAAATTATCAGAACCTAATTAATGGGGTCGGGAAGCTCGGTCAGAAACGGGTATCGAGGTCGTGGCCGGCCTGGTCGTCGAGGAGCTTATCCGGGAGCTTTGAGGTACTGGGCTTGGAGAGGGTTCGGGCTTTACGGGAGCAGATCCAGAGTTTTGTCATGACGAAATTCAATTTCGGATCCTTCAATTTCAGTGAAAGCTTTTTCTCGATCTAGGTTTGTGATTCAATTTCAGAGCCCGATTTCGGTGTTTCAGGGTCCCGTTTCGAGTAGCAGCATTGGGGTTTCGAACTCTACAAGAAGTCCTCCGATGAGAATTGCTTATAGGTGCAGAGTTGCAGCACAAGATTTTCTATGAAGAATTTGTTATCAAGGCTTTCTACGAGGCTGAGAAAGCACACAGAGGGCAGGTAATTTTGATTTGATTGCTCTGAATGGTTTTTATTTCAGTTTGGGAATTTGGCCAATTGGATTGAGAAGTTGTGTTGCATCTTATTTGCAGCATTGTATTGAAATGGCAGTGTGCTCGCATTGATTGGCGCTAATTAGAAATTTGAGAGGGTGTGGAATTTGGTTGAGAATTTCAGTGTAGTGGATGGTGGGAGCTTGTGAGGTGTGAAAGAGAGAGTTGGGTCACTGGGTGGGGAGGAGAGGATCAAAATTCAGAGCCTAGTTGGAGAAAGAAATCGGAAATTAAAAAGGAACCAGTGTTTCTGGCAGCGGTGATGGGTGAGGCCAAATTGTGTTTGAGTTTGGGTGTTGATGGGTTCGGAATGGCGTGGAAGAAGAAGAAGGAAAGGGAATTGGATGGATTCAGAAGAACAAGAAGAAGAAGAATGAAATCCTCTAATTTTTTTTTTAATCTTTTTATTGTGAGAATGTCCAATCTACCCTCTCTCAGGGTTTAAAAATTTGAAGTGTGGGCCCAGATGTCGGCTCCAACTCAACAAGTGACGTCATTTTTTTACCCGGATTCAAATTTCAGACTTCGGTGATGTTGTTTGAGAGTACAAGGACCAGTCTGATTAAAAAAAAAGTTTAAGGACCAGTCTGATTTTAGGCCCAAAGTTCAAGGGAGTAAAATGAATTTAATCCAATGTTAATCATGTTATAAAATTATGAGTTTATGACATGGTTTCAAATTCTGGGTCCAGCGGGTTTTGAAATCAAGATTTCTACTACATACACGAGACGCGCTTAGAAAAAAAACCCTGGGTTCGGACTTTGATTTCGCTCTCATCCTGCAGCACCTCACCATTGACGCTAGCTTCTGGCCACGTTGGTGCACGATGAATGCTGCCAGATGGGTGTTTGGTGGCCTAGGTTGGGCTGGTTTCTGCTGGGGAGGAGTTATTGCAATCCTCCATTGTTTTTCTTGTGTGGCGATAGGCAATGTATCTGGGTCAACCTGTTAAAACCCAACACATAACGAGTGATTAAATTTAGACAATGTTAATGCAATGGTGGGCCATGGGCCATGGGCCATGAACCACGCTTATCGCTATTTATTATAAAATTCAATTATACATCCTCTATTGAATCAAACCCAAGGGTAGCAATATCATTCATCTCAAGCCAAAATAACAATTACATACCATTCCGCTCCTATCTAAAGACATTCAAGAAGATGTGTTCGTACCCATGGTGGTACATAGAACTAAGTCCACTCATTAGACATCAAATACATTGAAATAACATAAATCCTCTTCCAGTACTACTCCAGAAGATTTGCTCGAAACACATAAAAGTGCATAGGTCCTTAAAAAAAAGAGAATTATTGAAAATATACTAAGTTACTAATCCAAAGCTCCCTAAACAAATGGAATTAAAAGAAAGAAAAAAATCTAAATAATTATGCCTAGTAGCCCAGTGGAAACCCATAAAGAAAGTCCAAGCCCAAAGCTTAACACAATTGGCCCAAACCTCAGGCTCAGCAACATCTCCTCTGGGCAGGTCATCGCATGCATAGCAGCACAGCCTTACTGATCTAGAACCTTGCTACCGTCGCCAACCAGGCCAAGTGCCTCCACCGCCAAATCTCAGACTCCTTCAAACCCAAAACCGAGTTGAATCATCTGAGCATCTGATGCCATAGAAACCATTAGAGCTAGTGATGCTAAAGAAATGATGAAGATCGATCATTCTAAAGGCTGTGACGATGACCCTGCACCATAGAATTCGCAATGAAGCCCGACGCCGAGCAGTTCCATCAAACTTCGACTGTGGCTCTCCCGTTCGAGACCCTTCAAGCACTTGTATTAATACTCCCATCCGGTAACAAGCCACACCACATCAGGGAAGCCAGGGGCCAACCCAGACTGCAGGTTGCCTCTGAACGTAAGCGGTTTTCCATAAAACCACTCTAGTTTTAGTCGGCAAGGGTTCCGACGCTTAAGAATTGTCAAGATTATGCAATACTTGATTACTATGGTAGTCACCTTTATTATACCTTGAGAATCCATGTAATGAACGTAAATAAAGATTTATTCAATTGATAATGTAAACAAAAGAGAAGACAAATATTAAAGTGCTTTGAATTACATCTTCTTTTACTTTTACTTTTATATGAGGATCAAAGAGTTTCACTCCTGCCCCCATGGTGACTCGAACCCATGACTTCGTACTTAGGTAGTGGCTTTGAATTACATCTTCTTTGAAGTGGTGGAGAGTCTACAAAAACTTTAAAACAATATAGTTTTCGATAGTATTGGTTTTAATAAAATGTTTACAAGCATCTCTAATAGTTTTCTATAAAATCCTTATGGGTGGTTCTAGTTGGACCTCCAAATTTGATATTTAAACCTCTCCTACTTATTAAACCTCTAATTCACTTTTTTGAGAACTTAAACTGTAAGTACACCTCCTTAATTTTACCCAAACACCCTTGAACAATTAAATCTATCTCTTCAACAGTTTGTTGTTATTATATATATATATATATATATCAATTCAACCACGAAGAATTCTATGAGGGAGCTATCTACATTTTTAGTTAACTTTTTCAGTGACGAAACCAGAAAGTAATTCTTAGAGGGACCGAACAAATAGACAATTATAAAGATTATTTTTTTTTTTTTTGAATAAAGGGTTGGTGCGGCTGCCCTCAAGCCTTGATTAATTAAACTGTTGAATACAAGATGAGACATTGAACCTAAACTCCTTATTACAATAAGCATACAGAGAACATCCTGAAACAATAATAGAAGTCTCTACCAAACAAATGCATTCAACTAGGCACCAACTAGCAAAGAGTGCTCCACTAGCTACTCTATTAGCTTTTGACGCAGTGGTGACGTAATGGAAAGATAACTCGATATATAACCCGATTACAACGTAGCATAATTACCATAAGCACAACTGTCCTATTATGTTACAGCGTGGAGAGTAAATCCGACGACACTAAGTTTCATCCTGCCACTAGAAGGTTGCGACAATTTAACAATGGACCGTCACCTTACTAGGCCAGACAAGCCAATTAGAGTGCACATAGATGCATTTAGCCCGACTAGCCCTACAAGATACATGCATGGACTTATTACATTTCAGAGGCGAGACAACACTAACCAACTATAATAATTAAAATTGAAAACATAGAAAAACACAGCAGCCCAGGTTGGGCCAAAAAAGAAGGCCCAAGCCCAAGCAGTAATCCAGGCCGTAAGCAAACCTTGTTGCATGCCTACCACCTCTGACAGCCACCATCGTCGGATCATCGTCAGCCTCACTCCATCCCCGCCACCCTTTCCAACAATTCCCTTAACCATGTTGGAGTCAAACGCCCTTGTAATACCCCAGAAATTCGTTATTATTTTCTAATGATTTTTCAGAAATTATTAAGTTGATTGTTAGGACGATTTCGTGGTTTGAGGATAGAGTGGAAGTGTTTCGGACGAATAAATACTCAAAATGTTTTATTTTCGAGGGGTCAAGGAGTTGACTTTATATTCGTTGAGTTTCTCCATAAACTTTCTTCATGAAAGTCATTGAGCGTGTTGATATGAATTCGTGGACATGTGGCACGCATAAATCGGAGATCGTATTAGAAAGCTATGGTCAGTGAAATTTTCTACTATTTTGAGAAATTTACTATAAATAGATAATTCCGAATTTAGAAAATCAGTTGTTATATTTTGGGAAAGTTTCCCTTTTTGGAAAATCGTTTCTCTCCGTTCTCTCTCTTCGAAACCCTAGGATCAGGAAGTTTTTTGTTTGACCCGACCTGATGATAACTTCCGATTGTGGCATTCTCCCGCCACGACACTAACCTAGATCGCTTTCTCTCCTCATTTCGGTCCCCCCTATGGTGGTCACTAGCTCCGATTCGCACCCACGGCGACGGATCGAGGCCTTGAAGTTAGACAACGGCGGAATCAAGTGGTTCTCCGATTTCAGGTGACGGTTTGGCTGGAAACTGGTCGCGTTTTGCTTCTGGCAGCGTCCTCTTTCAATCCTTGGAGGTTTGGTTGATCGATTTGTACCTGAGGAGCTTCAACTCTCGGTGACCAGTCGTTTTTGACTTGCGGTGGCGAACTAGGCCTAATTGACTCAAGTCTCAAGTATTAAAGTTTATCCTTGTGTTGTGCTCTCCATGTCGGATGGTTGGATTGAGCTGGTTTTGAGTTTAGCACCACGGCGCATGGGGTACACGAGCAGCAGCCTGTGGAGGCGTGTGGCGGTGAGTCCGACCTAGGTTGGGAAAGTTTATTTCACCAATATCATCTACTCACCGATACGAGGGTTTTGATTTATGGTTTGTAACATTTGGAGACTGTTTAATTATGTTAGGGTTTTCCGTTATTTTGAATTGTTTGGTTTTCGATTTGTGAGGATCCGACCGTTGGATTGACTTGTCGTTTCGACATATTGATCCTAGGAGTGTTCTTGAGACTTTGGGTGGTCTCGGATAAAGCTTCATCTCAATTGACGTAGTATTCTGGCTATAGTTCACGTGTTTCTAACTTAGTTTCTTTTGTACCTCAAGTGGTATTAAGATGTGACCTTAATGTGATTAGTTATGTGACAAAGTTATCGTGGACGGTTTGTTGTGATTGTGTTAGCCTGATTCTGTAAGAAGACGCAAGGGGCATTTGAGGTGGGTAATCTCACAATGTTCATTTATGAACGGATTTACCTTTTCTTTTCGGGAGTTATTTATTTAACTGCAAACTATAGTTGGTATTAGTGGCATTCCTGAGTGAATTATATATATATATATATATATATATTTACGTGAAATATATATGTATTGGTGGATTTGTTGTGATACAAGCAGTTTTTGTGGGGAATCTTTTATTAGATTTGGATAACATTTTGGGTCCAATGCGACTCGCTTAATGTTGGTCTTTGTACAGGGGGGGGGGGTCACAGGTGGTGATCGAGATTTGGCTAAGATTTTTGTTCCAGTGCGACTCGCTTAATGTTTTGGTCTTGTACCGGGGTTCTGAAGACTAAGAGTCTGAAGACTGGGGATTTGAAGACTGAGAATGTGACCAAGGTAAGTTATCAGGAACCAAGCCTTTAGCCGAGTTATTGGTTACAATCAGTTAGAGCTCTAGTCTGTCTGCCAAGTTTTCTTGTATCTTATGGGCATAACAGTGAGGTTACTTGGGGCTCATAAGTACTAGTTTTTAAAAGAGAGTCTTGAGAGTATTCTTTCTTTTATTCATGAATTTTCATATTTAATTGTCGGACTTTCAATTAATATGATTTTTTCATGGTGTGGCACATATTTTCCTTATGAGTAAAGGATGGGAAGTTTTGAAAGAAATCAAGCGTGAGTTGTTTGCTTGAGTTTCTTCCTTAAATGGAGTGGGTGATTTTCTCATGATTTGTGTGAGTTGCTTCCTTAAATGGAATGGGTGAGTTTTTTTTTGTGATTGATGTGATTTGTTTTGATTGATGTATTTGAGTTTACTCATACAAGCTTTCATAAGCTTACCGAGTTTGTTTGTTGCAACCCGGTGCACTATTCGATGGTGTAGGGGTTAATCCTGCAAGTCAAGTTAATCGCGGTTGAAGCTGAGATCTAGTAGCAGTTGTACGGGTAGGAACCTACTGTTGTAGTTTTACTGTTGTTAGGACTTCCGCTGTGTAGTGAGCTCTGAGGAGTATTTACTTATTATTTTGTTACACAACTTAATTCGTAAACTTGTGTAATGTAATATATGACTCTATGGAGCGGGTCTGTATTAACATTGTGCGTTCAAGGCATCATTATGTACTTGGTTTTAAAGGAAAAGTTTTCCAGATATTTTGTATTGATGGTTAAACCATTCATGTCCAGAATAATTGTGAGATTTTCATGATTTTAAATTGTTTTAAAAATCGGGGCGTGACAGGTCAGACCTAGAATAGACAATTCTGATCGGATCCAAACCAGATCAGGTCACTCCGACCGAGCCAAGCAACGCCTCCACGGGCTCGTCTTCTCCAGTCCGCCTCTGACCCCTGTCGATCCTAACTCCGTTCGGCAAGATAAGAACCACCACCCGCCAGCCACCTCGATCTCCTCAACCATCTCTTCCAATCCCTTATCAACCAGATCGAAGGTGCGAACACAGACAACAAACCCAAGGCCAACAATTTCCGTCCGACGACAACATCTCCAGATGCGCCACCAGACAGAGAGAAGAGAAATTTTTTGCAAACCCTTGCGCTCTCGATGAGAGTGCTAAACAAGCAACAATTATAAAGATTTTTAATTTCTTTTAATCCAGATCATAGTTTTTTTTTTTTTTTTTGCCAGTATGGATAGTTCTAGAAAAGACCTGGTTCTCAAATAAATAATATATTGTTAAAGAAAAAACACATTATGTGTCTTCGTCGAAGAAACAGACGAAGAGAGAATCAAGGAATTGCAATCACATCACAATTAGTATTTACTATCATTATTGTAATTGATGTTAATCGATATTTCCATTGTAATTCTATCCCTATATAAAGGGGTTATGAAATGAAATGAGTAGATCAATTCCAATTCACATTTTACTTTTACACTTTATCAGCACGCTTAGAGTCAATAGCCAATAGTCAAAAAAAAAAAAAAACCTAGCTTCGAAAAAAAAAATTTCTCCTCCCTGCCGTTAACCCCACAGCGTCTCCATGTTTTCACACTAGCATAGCAGCACCTTGCCCAACACGCACAACCCACAAGTGCCACCAGAGATCGGATACCAAGAAGACTATCACGAGAGCAGAAGGACCAGCCCAAATCGTCGGCGTGCTGTAGCACCAGACCCCACTTCGACCTCAAAGTTGACTCAGCTTCAAATAGAAATCCGACGACCTCGAATCTGATTCTTCTTCATCCAGCCCTTGCCTTGGTGTCCCCGTCGACCAACTCCGGCAATCCAGCCCAATCCACCTGACCTCGACGCTTCCTCCGTCAGCTGGCATCCATCACCACACACCCCCCGCATCAGCCTCACCCTGCAGTACTGCCCCCGCATCCACCGGCTTCTCAGATCACCGG
>LYNE01002527.1:12394-28980 GCA_001662545.1 Rosa x damascena | reverse complement strand
CAGAAAAGAAAAAAAAAGCAGGCCACGGAAGAAAAAAGAAAAAAAAAACAACAAGGCCCTGTGACCCATTGCTAAAAAAGAGAGGAAGCAGCCCAGTTTTTCGTAACATCACTACACACGCCTGCATCAACACGCGCGTGCGCCTTATTTTCTCGAAACCAAGTATGTTCTATTTTATTTATTTTCATACTATGGTATATTTCATTATTTATAATTAGAACTTTTGAGTATGTTTAGTTAGATAATTTTGATCGTTTTAAGCATGTTTTAATTATGCTATAGTTTATATTTTATTTTGAACATGCCATATATATCTTGTTATATATTATTTATGCAATTTTGAGCATGTTTTGTGAATTTTATTTACGCCTATATAATTATTCCCAAGCATGCCTTTATATTATGCTATCGTTTGTATTTTATTTTACGCATGATATATTATTGCTATGTAACATATTTTTTGGTATATATTTGAGAATTTGAGCATGCCATGTAGTTTATTTTTATATATGCTATGTTCAAATGTGCTATGGTTATTTTTAGAATGCAACATATACAATCCGCTTTGCCATGATAATGAAAATTCATGCACATTATACACACACACTTACTGTGATAAAGTATTTTCATATAGCATCGAAAAAAATGTGACCAATACGAATCTTGGTGTTGAAATCTAATTCATATGTTTGGAAAATAATTCACATGGATGTCTTTATGACTGTGTAATTTATATCTTCCCTCTTGTTTATGTAGATGGCTGATCCAACTCGACCTGAATTTGACATCTTGGACTCAGAAGGACTTGAGTACCATCGTTGGGTTTCCGATATAGAAACTGCTTTTGTGGCAAAAGACTACACTGCCACCATTACAGACCCCAAAGATGATGAACTACCTAATAAGGTGAAACCAAATGCCTTAATATTTCTTAGACGGCATATTGATACTAGCTTACGCTGGGAATACGATCCAGATGACTCTTTCCATTTTTCCTGGTTCAGCACTTATACTAGCAAACCAGTATAGGTTAGAGTATAACAACAAAAGAATCACAACCTTCAATAAGTTGATCAGCCTACTGCAAGTGGTTGAGAGGCATAATGAGGTTCTCTTGAACAACAATGCCAGACCCACTGGGACAAATAAAATTCCCTAGGCTAATTATGGAAAAATGAAAGGTGGAAAGAACTCCAATGTAAAGGGGTTTAGACGTGCTGATCCCTACCCACGTGGCAACAACGCACCATGTGGCAAGGGACATGGGGGTCGTGGAGGCCCTCCCAATGTATGGAGCAGAGATGGTGGTGCTGGCCTTAGTGGTCATGGAAACAAGGTGCAAAGGGCACCTAAGAACCCTTCAGTCAAACAGGATAGAGTTGGCAATGAACCATGCTATAGGTGTGGAGTCATTGGGCATTGGTACAAGAACTGTCAAGCAAGCAACATAGTTGCAGCCACTTACAAGAGGTATAGGGAGTCTAAAAAACAAGAGGCTCACTATATGGAAGAAGGAGGCCATGACCCAGATGTCAACCTCACAATTGCATACTTCAATGGCAACAAGGAACTTGCTCAGTCAATGGATGGACTAGATTTTGACTGATATGCTTTATTTATTTTCCAAAGACAGATGTGAAGGCATAATGCCTTATTTTTAATTAGACTATTGCTTGGTCTTAAAGTTTATTTCAATAATGGTTTGATGAATTAGAACAAGACCTTGATTTGATTATCATTGGCTTATTAATAAATTTTGAATTTTATTCTGAATCACTGAATTTATTCAAATTTATTTACTACACATATTTACATGGTTCGAAATAGCACTATAAAGATGTAAAGCAATACATCTAGAGAGAAAATTATTAGAATGAAAAGATTATCATTCTACTAAAATAGAAATACTCTAAAGAATATGAGATATATTTAAAGTCAAAGACGCTCTGTATGCACCAAGAGCTAATCGAACCTTGTTAAGTTTAAAAGATATTTGTGCCAACGGTTATCCAGTAGAAACACACTGTGAGAATGGAACTGAATACCTCGATATTAAATCTAATGAATGTGGAAGGAAAAGCATTTTAGAGAAACTTATGAGTCAATTTAGTGGACTGTACCTCACTACGATTCGGATCATTGAATCATATACTGTCACCAACAATGAAATGTGGGACACTGACTCATACAGGCTTTGGCAAGACCGCCTAGGGCACCCCGGTCGTGACATGATGATCCGTATTTCAAATAACTCACACGGACATCCCTTCTTTTGAGTGAAAAATAAAATGGGAGAAAAATCCGCCACACTGCAAGGAGTCGATCCTACTACTGCTAAAATGCAGCCATTACCTTCTGAAGTACCAGAAGCACTACCTCCCTCCCATTATGCCTCATTGACTATTTCAAAGGCACATCACTCATTTTGCAAAGCCTGCTCTTTAGCAAAAATAGGATCGAGACCTTCCTATGCTAAAGATACAAAACAAAACATTCCATTCTTACAAAGGATACAAGAAGATATTTGTGGACCTATCCATCCAGAATGCTGACCATTCAAGTACTTTATGGTTCTGGTGGATGCTTCGACACGCTGGTCACATGTCGTTTTATTGTCCACAAGAAATGCTGCATTTGCAAAACTCCTAGCACAGATTATATGTTTAAGGGCTCACCACCCTGATCACCCTATCAAGTCTATAAGGCTTGACAACGCTGGAGAGTTTTCATCAAAAGCATTTGATGAATATTGCATGTCTATTGGGATCGATGTAGAGCATCATGTACCCCATGTGCATACACAAAATGGTCTTGCATAAACCACCATCCAAAGGCTACAGATGATGGTTAGGGCATTGGTTATGCGCACCAACCTGCCTATATCTCATGGGGTTATGCAATATTGCACGCAGCTTTACTTATTCGTTTCAGACTCACTGCTAGCCAACCATTTTCTGCGTACCAGTTGGTAACTGGATATGAGCCTGACATTTCACACTTACGCTTATTTGGTTGCGCAGTATATGTGCCTATTGCGCCCCCACAGCGCACCAAAATGGGTCCTCAGAGACGATTAAGTATTTATGTAAGATACGAATTCCCAACAATTATCTGCTACTTGGAACCCTTGACAGGCAAGCTCTTTATCGCTAGATTTGCGGATTGCCACTTTGATGAGACAGTCTTCTCGTCGTTAGGGGGAGATAGGAAAAAGGATTTTCCAAGGGAGCGACAGGAATTGTCGTGGTTTGTCCCTACTCTGTCTCGTTTTGATCCCTGCACTTCACAAAGTGAAAGTGAAGTGAAAAAATAATTGATCTTTAGAACGTAGCAAATTCGATGCCTGATGCGTTTACTGATATGGTAAAATTGACGAGATCACATATACCAGCTGCAAATGTGCCTGCAAGGTTAGAAGTCCCTAACAATGGGCACGATGCCGCAGATAGAGGCACTGCAACCACACTAAGTGGAGGTATGGTTGAGGTCGTGGCTCCCCAAAGGAACAGGGGGAGGCCACTTGGTTCGATTGACACTCACCCAAGGATGAAGAGGGGGAGTAAGGCACAAACTGATCCATTAATCATCAATGTAGAGAATTCCTCTCATGAGATTGTCTCTGATTATAGTTATGTCCATGAATCAATATTGGAGGATGCTTCGATGTTTGAAATGATTCCAGAGAACAAAGAAATCTCAAAGGATTATGAGAGTGCGTATGAGTTGATAGAAAGATCTTCCATACACATTATGATGTATTTGCATACACTGTTGCTCAAGAAATCATAGAGCATGCACGATGATATCGAACCACGCTCTGTTGCAGAATGTCAACAAAGAGCAGATTGGCCTAAATGGAAAGAAGCAATCCAGGTTGAACTAGATTCTCTGGCAAAGAGACAGGTATTTGGTCCGGTAGTGCTAACCGCACCAAGTGTAAAGCTTGTAGGACATAAATGGGTCTTTGTCAGAAAGCGTAATGAGAAGAATGAAGTCCTGAGGTACAAGACTCGCCTTGTGGTGCAAGATTTCTCACAACGCCCTAGAATTGACTACAAGGGGACATACTCTCCCGTAATGGACATTATAACGTTCCGCTACTCAGTTAGCTTGGTAGTTTTTGAAGGACTGGAAATGTAGCTCATGGATGTGGTTACTGCATATCTCTATGGGGATCTTGATTTAGAGAGATATATATATATATATATATATAATGTGAGCCCCGGAAAAATATATTGAGCCTAGCGGAGATCGCACGAGAAATTATTCAATGATCTTGATAAAGGTCAAGATGATCGAGAAAATTTTCAGAAATTTTCATAAAGTGAAATCCTCAATTTAGGAGTTGGATAATAAAGTACACGTCACGACGAGTTCGTGGAAATTTTCGGAGAATTTTCCAGTGACCCGAACTATTTTTAGTGAATTTCCGAAGTTGAGGAATTTTAGAACTTAAAACAAGAAATAGAAAATAGGTGGAGAAATCCCAGCCATTGATTCACCCACCTCTTGATACTAGCCGTCCATCCTTAATTGGATCAGTCTATATATCTAAGTGTTGCTCTGTTGGGAGATCCAGAAGGATCGAGAGAGAGGAAGAGAACCAGAGTTCTCTCTGACCCGAAACGCGACCCGGAGACCCGCAAAGAGGATCCGACCGGGGCTACTCCGTCCGGCCTCCTCACAGCGGCGGACCACCGGCATTATCTTAGCATCGACGTCGCCGTCACGCCTGTTGCCTCGGATAGTACATGCACCGGCCGTAGACGGAGGACCGACGACTGGAAGCCTCGAACTCTCTCTGCCAACCTCTGCAATTTCCGGCGATTCCGGCCACCGTTTGGGCCACCTGTGGTAGGAAGCCTCACCTCCCCGTCATGTTCTATACCCCAGTATGATTAGTTTTCCAATTAGATTGAGTTTTGACATTTTGGTTTCTGGGTTGTTTCTGCCTCCGTCGCGGTTCCTCGCTGCCGGCGACTTCTCCAGCCTTCTGGGCTTCGTTTCTTGTTCGATTGCAGGTTTAGGTCAGGTATTGTGAAGCCTTCTAGGCTGTAGCACGAGGAATCCTCGGTTCATCCCCTTTCCATTCTCGGCAGGGTGTTGAGCTCAGTATCAGTCGATTTTCGAAGGTATAATCTTGAACCAGAATCACGTTTTGCTCCTGTGTTAGTGATCAGGTGTGATGGAACCGAGCTTGGTTTGATAGAGTGAAATTGAGAACTGTTTTGAATGGGTTATGTTGTCTTGTTTTCAATTGTATTCAGATTTATAAAGTGAGATTGTGGACTGAGATTGGTTGCATCTGTTGCGGGTATTGGAACTTTGTAGTCAATTGGTTGTGTGTGTGCAATGAACTGTGGAGTTGTGGTGGAGCTCGGGTTTGTCCGGAATGTGTGTTTAGCTTGTTAAGTGTTGTAGTTAGCAAGCTGGAATATGCCTTGACTTGATTGTAGTTGCATGGTTGAACGGGTATTGTGTTGCATGTTTGAAGTTGTGGCGGTGGTAAAGAAATTGTGAATTGGTTGTGGAAATTAAAATCAAAAATATGGGGAAGCTATAAAGCTTGGGTGTCCATAGTAAATTATGTGGAATTACTATGCCGCAAAACGGTTAAGTAAATTAGAGATCTTTCGTTAGTGAAGTCGTTATTGGTTTGCTTGTGTATTTCATGGCTTGATAATAAGTAAGGAAAAGAAATTAGTGTATATATATGTATTGGGTGGCCTTAGTAATCAGGTGCACTCAATATATGTTTGGTCGATAACGTAACTTCAAGTCAATGTTCGATAATTTAGGTAATTATCGAATCTACCTCGATTGGTCAAGCATGGTCAAATGATCAAATGTGGTCAACCCTTGGTCAACTCCTGCTCAAACCAGGAAAAGTTGGGGTTGGACGATATATTAATCGTTGAGATTTCGTTTAATTGTTCAAAAGATATTAACTATCGAAATGTCGGAATTTAGGACTCCAGTTACCCGAGGAACAGAAGGTTCGCGACTCTCGGAGTACGTGAGAGAAAGCGTCGGAATCCAGGTAGGGATTCAGGACTCTCCTCAGTTGGTGATTTTCTTTTATATTTTATTAATGTGATGCATGATAAGTGGCATGGGTTGGTTATGTAAAATGCAATGCATACTAACCAATCCGTGAGAAAATGTGTGATGGCTTGAGAGCGAAGGGTGGCTCTGACTTCCTTGGGTTCGATCCCCTTAATCTCCGGAGGGTTAGTTACGCCGGTCGTCCGGGTATTCAGATCATAATAACGGGCCCGGTACGTGTGTGTAGCTAGGTAGTGGACGCTCTCGCTACGCTTACCTGGTGATAAATTAATTTGAGGTAAGGTTGTGTAGTGGGTCTATGGGACCGGCCATCAGGTAATACTTGGTTTTGGCGCCGTATTTATTTAAGCATCATGCATCAGTTTTCAAGTTGAAAAACATTAAAGTTTGCCGTTCTTTTAAATATTTGGTTTAAATATGTTTTCATACTGGGCAGCCCAAATATTTGTTTATTGGTTTTGAGTCTAGTTGAGGTAGAGTTCCTGTTGAGCAGCGAGGACGAAAGCTCACCCCCTACAACAGTATGGATGCAGGTACTGTGCACTGGTGACGGGACAATGGCGGACGGAGTTGGGTGTGCAGAACAAGTTTGGTAAACCACCTTCTGGGCTTTATTCTGATTTCCATTTCTCAAACTTTGTGTCCCGGAACTTGTGTGAAACTATTCTTGGGTCAAATCTAGCTAAATTCTTATTCCTTAAATTTTGTACCTCTTGAGTGAGCATTCAGTTCAAGTCTAGATGAACAAATTGAACCTAACGATTCAAGGATTTTCACCTTAAAAATATTGGTAGCTTCCGCTATGTTTTGCAAAAAGTTTTCTAACAAAATGCCTAGCGGTGCTCTAGAATGTGAATCGAGCTTTCGGTTTATATTTTAGAGCCCCGCGGCACTGTGACGTGCCCAAGTTGGTGAGGTGCGGTTTGGGGCGTTACATATATATATATATTTATATGAAAGTGCCTGATGGCTTAACATTAACCAAGTCAAGTGATGCGTTTGCAATTAGGTTGAAACGCTCACTTCACGGATTGAAACAATCCGGGCGGATGTAGTATACCCGTCTAAGTGACTACTTGATTGGGAAGGGATATAAGAACGATGAATTGTGCCCCTGCGTATTCATAAAGAAAACAAGTTTCGGATTTGCAATTGTAGCTGTATATGTCGATCATATGAACATAATAGGTACTCTTGATGAAATAAGAGAAACAGCGAGCTACTTGAAATCAGAATTTGAGATGAAGGATCTTGGGAAAACTCGATTCTGTTTAGGCCTTGAACTAGAATACCACGTTTGTGGAATACTAATCCACCAGTCTGCGTATGTCCAAAAGTCAGGCGATTTAACATAGACAAAGCGCATCATGCTAGCACTCCCATGATCGGTCGAAGTTTGGATGCAAGGAAAGATCCATTTTGTCCAAAGGAAGATGACGAAGAGGTGTTGGGAGCTGACATTCCCTATCTAAGTGCAATAGGCGCATTATTGTACTTAGCCCAATGTACTCGACCAAGCATTGCATTCTCAGTGAACTTATTAGCTAGATTTAGCTCAGTGCCAACGCAGCGTCACTAGAATGGTATCAAGAACATTTTTCAATACCTAAAAGGAACCATTGACTTGGGACTATTCTTTCCCTACAGAGAGACAAGAGGGACCGCAGATGGAACTACAATCCCTAAAGGAAATGTTGATGGCGAAAGCGCCACTCACTACACCGAAACGCCAAATGACGTTTTGGTTGGTTTTGCTGATGCTGGGTACTTCTCTGACCCACATAAATGTCATTCCCAAACTGGTTATGTATTTACCATTGGAAACACGGTGATATCTTGGAGATCAACCAAGCAAACCCTTGTGGCTACCTCCTCGAACCACTCAGAGATCATTGCTCTACATGAGGCGGTTCATGAGTGTGTATGGTTAAGAGCTATAATTACACATATTCAAGGGACTAGTGGTTTGAGCTCTACCACTAAAGAGCCTACTTGCATTTATGAAGATAATGCAGCTTGCATCGAACAGATGAAGTTAGGATATAGCAAGGGTGATAATACAAAACACATATCGCCAAAGTTTTTCTACAATCAGCAACAACAGGCCCTCCTCAAGATTCAAGTGAATCAAGTAAAGTCTGAGGAGAATGTGGCAGATTTGTTCACCAAATCATTGCCTAAGGCCATATTTGAGAAACATGTGAAAAGCATAGGAATGCGAAGACTTTCCAAGCTCCCTTGATTAATGTAAGGATCAGGGGAAGGTGTAGACGTCAGGGAGAGTCTAACACACACACGTCATCCTCAAATGTAAAAGGTGCGTTGTGCTCTTTTCCTTCGACCAATGTGTACTTTTTGTCCCACAGGGTTTTTATTGTTACTTGGCAAGGTTTTTAGTGAGGCAACAACTCATGCACCATTTTGTCTTTGACTTGGCACAAGGGGAAGTGTTAAAGGAAAAACACATTATGTGCCTTCATCAAAGAAACAGACGAAGAGGAAATCAAGGAATTGCAATCACATCACAATCAGTATTTACTATCATTATTATAATTGATGTTAATCTATATTTCCATTGTAATTCTATCCCTATATAAAGGGGCTATGAAATGAAATAAGTAGACTAATTTCAATTCTCATTTTACTTTTACATATATATCAATTAAATCTAATTAAAAAGAGTTTACCTTGAATCTTAATTAGTAATAACTACACCAAAATATTCAATAAAATTAGTTTAAGGAAATTCAAAATTAGATTGTTTTGAGTTTGCATTTGAATTAAATGATGGAGCCATGTATAGAAGTTAATTATTTTATTTAATTGTTTTAGGTAAACTAAAGTTATATAGGTAAGATGGGTTTCCTTGAGTGCTTTAAGGTATTAGTACATTAAAATTCGTAATTACATCTGGGCCATCCATTTTAGGCGGAAAAATTAAACGGACGTGCATTTGCACTCGTAGATGCGCATCCACCTCACGTGATTGCAGGGTACTGGGTAGAGCAGGTTTCAACAATGCGATTTCAAAATTTTGAAATTAAACACTATTCCTTCTTCTGCCTCTCCACTTTCTCTCGCTGAAAGACTCTCCTCGTCGGAGTTGCAGCGTCGCCGGAAGTGATTGAGTTCGACAAGGGCAAGGCCGCCAAGGACGCATCGATTTTTTCGTACGGACCCACAAGACCACATGCTTTCTCTCGCATAAACCTTCAAAAATGAGCGCTCTGAGTCCCATCATGCCAATAACCCAAACCAAAATGGCATCGTTGAAGTCATCGGTTCAACTCCTTCTCCTATCATTCCCCAGGACAAAGTCCTCATTTCGGGTCTATATGGCACAATTCATCATTAATATCTAATTTCTCTTCATTCCGAGCTTGAAATCGTTCCAAGCTGGTGTTTTATGATTGTTCATCAGTTGTAAATTTATGTTCTTTGATGAGAAATAGTCCGATTTGATTATGGGTTTCAATTGAAATTTTATTTTGTGCCCCAATAGTATAAACAAGCATATGATCAATATGTGGCTCTGCAGCCAAAGGTAATACATATCAGCACAATACAATAAAAGTTTACAGGCCAACAATGGCTTTACACAAAAACAAAATACAATATCTTAATTTGAGGTCTTCATGTGGACTTTTGATTCAGTCTTGGTTGTTTAGCGGCCAAGATGAAATGTTGGAGGCAAACACAAAATTTAAAAGAACCCAGAAACACTTGCGAAAACATAACAACCAAATTTGACCTCAAAGCATCACAATTCGAGAACGCACCGCCGTAACATAAACCCAACTCAATTGATTTTCTCTACTAGCAAATGCATCATCCACATTCTCGAAAACCCCTTGAAATCTCTCGCAAATCCCATTCAAATTTCTCAAACACTCATCACCCACTCCTATATTCAAGAACCCAGACACAAACTTCAAAAGAACCCAAAAACACTTGAGAAATACAATTGAAAACCTACCAGATGTCGTGCTTGCTCCATCTCCTAAATACGGTTGTTAGAATCATAACGGTAATATTACCTACATAGCAGGTAGCCAGTCTATTGATTTGGTCTTTTTACAACTGTTGAATTTACCCATGTAAAATTGACGGCCCAGATGTGATTACAAATTTTAAGGTACTGATATCTTAAGGCATGGCAGAACTTTCTGGGTAATATAAGGAAATTCCGGAAAGAAAAAAAATTGGACGTTATATTAATGGGAGATAAGACGAGTATTTTTTTTCTTTTTGTCCTTATTTTTCTTTTCATATGAGTTGACAAATGTCTATTAATAATTGAAAAAAGATGGAGCTCCAAATATCAAATTTGGAGGTCCAACTAGAACTATTGAATCCTTACTACATGGATTCAAAAGTTAAAAGTTGAGAATTTCTTTTGGGACCTCTTCACTAGACCCCCCTCAATTTTTAATTATTCAATGACATATGTATCCATATATAAAAAGACTGTTAAAGACAGCAAACTAATAAGGAAAATATTTTTTTTCTCTACAAAGATTTATAATAATGGAAACACATTTACAGTACTTTAATTATTCATTTCCATTTTAGTTCCCATTTCATATTTCTCATTTTCTTTGTTTATAAAAACTTTTAAAAAAAGAAAAAATCAAGAGAAAATGCATTCAAAATTTCTAGGCAAATTCTATAAAAATAAAACTATGATATAAAGGTCTTTCTCTTGAGGATCATGAAACGAGGGATAGAAAGCCCTCATGCAAACTAACTAAATAAGTTTGTAAAGCGGCATATAAGACAAAAATAAATATAAAAGAAGAGTGTGAACAAATTTAATATTGCAACCTATCGAAATTCCTGCATGCAACTATAAACCATAAAAACTAAGCTTTGAAAATCCATAATTAAGCATGAAATAATAGGCTTGAAAACCCCCTAATAAATTTATGTTAATTAGTTACATTATCTTTTTCAATAATTATCTCAGTTTTTTTTTTTTGAGCAATGTCAAGTTTATTTTGTGGTAAATAAATAATTATGGGAGCACTAACTCATCTTTAATGCTCCCAAAAATTTTCTTTTATGAGTAAGGTTAAGTTAGGTACATGAAAGAGGTTTACTTAGACAATTTTATTTTTTAAAAAGCAAATAGGAGGTGTAAAGAGATGAGAGATCAAATGAGCAAATATGGATGTCATAATAGAAAGGGAAAAAAATACAAACAATACCCAAACTATGGGCCACTAATAACTTTCGTACCTTAACTTCAAAAACTATCATTTTGGTACCTGGACTTTTCACCCCGACCCAAGATTCATACATGCCGTCCACTTTGCCGTTAACGGTGTTAAATTTACAAGGGTAAATATGTCATTTCACTGTTCATCTCTCTTACCATGGTACTGTTCATATATATATATATATATATATATATTTCCCTTCTTCTTGAGGAGAGGAAAATTTTTTTTTAAATGAACAGTACCATGGTCAGAGAGATGAACAGTGAAATGACAGATTTACCCTTATAAATTTAACACCGTTAACGGCAAAGTGGACGGCATGTATGAATGTTAGGTCGTGTTAGATAATCTGGGTACCATTGTGATAGTTTTTGAAGTTGAGATACGAAAGTTATTAGTGGCCCGTAATTCAGGTACTGTTTGTAAGTTTTTCCCTAATAGAAAAACTCTAAAAGTTTTATAATTTTACTTATGTAATTCCATTAGCTTCTCTATCGTATTCTCCATCCATAATTTATTTATTCACAATTAAATATGGTAATTTTTTTAAATTTGTAAAACGTAATCAAATAATTAAGGGAATTGAAATTGGCACCCTCTTTTTTACAAACCACACCCAGCTTCTCCCTCCATGATTAATATTTCAATAGAAATGTTCATGGAAGGGGAGTGTGGTTTGTAAAAAGGGTGGTTCTATTCATACCTCCAAATTTTCTATTTGGACATTTCTCGATATTTTTGCATAACAAACTTCCAACATTGCCCATATTCTTTTCTTTCTTGTCTCCAAGTTATACCTAAAAGTTGTAACCCTATATGGAGGTGCTACGGTTCTCTGACCTCTCTCTCTCTCTGTCTCTCTGTGTGTGTAGGGTTTTGATTAAAATCTCTCATCAATTCCATATGCACTCAATCATGACTAACTTTAAAAAACCCAAAGTATTAAACCTTGATTGTGATTAACTTTAAAATCTCTCATCAATTCCATATGCACTCAATCATAACTAACTTTAAGAAACCCAAAGTATTAAACCTTGATTGTGATTAACTTTAAGTTACCCAAAGTATTAACTTTAAAATCTCTCTGTGTGTCGTTACTATTCAAAAGCCAACAGAGAGATTTGATTGTGATCTTGTCGCTCCTATTCAACAGCCAACAGAGAAATAAAAAATGATAATTGCAGAAGACAAAATTAAAGGGCTGAGCCAAAATGAGATTTTATCAACCTGGCAATACTTCATTAGCAACATGATTTGTACATAGGAAGAGAGAATGAAAGCTATGAATGAAAGCAACGACCCAACAGTGTTAAATTAATTGAATTTTTTTTTTCCTTCAATTTCTGTAGGGGTAAAATTGAGATTATTTTTTTTCAAAAATCAAGAGAGGTCTAAATAGCAAAGGGTCTTTCTAAATGTACCCAACAAATTATTTATATCAAATAATATTTAGTTAAACCCAGCTAAATTCTCTAAAATACCCTCATCCTACAAAACAATGTCCCAAAAAACACACCCAGCAACATCTTCCCTTTCTCTTCTCATCAGTTAGAAACTCAAAGTTTCGAGATACATGTTTCGGTAGGAATGGGTAACTAGAGAAATTCTAGGGTGCTAATTGCTTCGATTGTAAACATACTTGAGTTTTGGTTCAACTGATACTCAATTAAATTCAATTAAAGCAAAAGAACTTCTTTTAAGGGAAGAAAGGTGCGAATCAATATGCACTGCACTTGTTTCACTCATAATAACCCTTCATCTCGTGGAATTTATTTGTTGTATCTATAGTACAAATCAAATCAAGAACTAATATTCAATGAATATTAGATGACGTAGTACAATCTCATCGTGCATCGTTTCCAAGTCCGAGACGAAACTCCGGCCAATGGGAATTGGGTGAACAAGAAAGAGAAGAAAAGGTAGCAGAAGACAAATTAAAAGGATGTCGTCAGAAGCTGTGAATGAATTGGGTTGCCAGCACCTGAACCGCAGACTTTCCGAGTGCTTGGTGTCGGTTGCGTGCCAGGACGAGGCCGATGTGATTCAGAGCCTCTGTGGTTTCGTTGTGCTGGGTATAAGATTTTGGAAGAAAAAATTCTGGGCAAATGTTTAGTGATGGGGGGCTTAATGGGAAAATGAGTAAAATTTATTTATATCTTTTTAATATAAATAGGTTGCTGGGTGTAGATAGATTTATGCTAGATACATTTAGAAACACCCATAGCAAATTTGGAGGTATGAATAGAACCACTCTTGTTAAAAAATAGTGCCAATTTCACC
The DNA here is from genome assembly GCA_001662545.1 of Rosa x damascena. NCBI lineage: Eukaryota > Viridiplantae > Streptophyta > Magnoliopsida > Rosales > Rosaceae > Rosa > Rosa x damascena. The sequence goes on along the minus strand of LYNE01002527.1, from coordinate 15,415 downwards.
CCTTTATAATTAATGATGAAAATTAATATATGGATTACATACTATTTAGTCCTTGAACTTTTATAAAAAAAAACACTTCAGTCTCTGTCCTTCTAATTTCATATGTTTAATCCTTGTACTATCAATTTTGGACCAATAAGTCCATTCCGTTACTCTCCATCCAAAAATATCATTAAGTTGTTGACGTGGCATTCCTTCCGTGCTAAAATGTCTATTATACCCTCTCTCTTTTTTAATTTAGTTTTTTTTTTTCTTTCTTATTCTTCTCATCACTTCCTCACTTCATCATATCTTCTTCCTCACCCGCCCCGCCTCCACCGCCTCCATCCCCACCTTCAACCGCTATGCTTTTCTTTTCCCTCTTTTTCTTCTTCAAGCCGCGACCACTCTTTCTCTACAACGAAAGTTACCAAAACCTCGTTTCGGTTTTCTAATCCAAAGCTTCAATCTTTATCCTCTGAGACTGAAAGAGATTGAGAATTTAATCTAGGGCTTCGAAGCTTAAGCATGGCAGGTGAGTTGTGAAGACATTGTTAGTTGTCATTTTTGAGCTACGAATTTGGTCTTTTGGTTGACTTTGGAAATTTCTATGCTTTTGATGATTATCAGTTTGATGCTCTCTACTGCTTAATTCATATGAAGGTTGTTCTTTATTTATTTTTTTCTTTATGTAGAACTTGCTATGAGCTTGAGGCTAATTTTTTTTAGTGATGATGGGTTGCTTAGCAGTGAATTGCATAAACAGATAAGTATAGAATTGGAGGGAAAATGAGTGGAGGAAGAGAGTGAGGGCTTGAAGAAGAGGGTGTAGCCGTCGGTGTGGTCGAGGCGGCGGAGGCTGAAGTCTAGGGGGAAGGACAGGGCCAGTCTCGAACCCGGGGAGGAACCAGGAGTTCGGGTCGGTGAGCTGGGTCGAGTCTTCCTCAACGGTAACGTCGTTCGTACTCTCTCCCATTCTATGCTCTGGGTTGCCGAATATGGATATGGGTTGTCTCCTCTCAGGTATGGGATGTCTCCACCGTCTCCTCCTTCTCCTCTGTCTCCTCTCAAGTGTTTAAAGTTTCAGTAACTTTTTGTTTTCGATTGTATTTTGGATTTTAATTCAATTGTCTGAGGGTTCGGAAATGGAGCGGAGATCGACACGTCCGGAGGATGAGGGATTTTTCCTCAAAAATTTGACAATGGGTTTTTGCTTATTTGAAGGAGAAGGGAAAGGTCACAGATGAGATGGAGGGGGTTGTTTTGAAGTTTCTGGAGGGGAGAGAGAGAGAAGAAGAGATAAACAGAAGAAAAAAAAAAACAAACAAACAAACAAAAAACAAAAATAATAATGACAAAAACAGAGAGAGAAAATTAATTAAAAAAAAGTGAGCGTAAATAGACATTTTTCCGCGGAAGAACTGCCACATCAACGACTTAACAGAGTTTTTGGATGAAGAGTAACGAAATGGACCTATTAGTCCAAAATTAAGAGTACAAGGACTAAACGCGTGAAATTAGAAGACCAATAATTGAAGTGTTTTTTGGGCAAAAGTTTAGGGACTAAACAATATGTAATCCTTAATATATTTTGAAGAAAGAAGAGAAAAAAGAGTAAAAACTTTCAAAATAATGACTCCATATAATTTTAGAGTTTATTGTAAGACCTCGTTTGATTCGCGGAAATGAAAGTAATTCTTTTGTCTTTCCCATGAGAAGGGAAATGAAATTTCCTAATAACTTTCTATTTCGATGTTTGGTAACATAAAGAAAGTTATCCGAAAAGTTGTTAAAAAGTTTGTAATTAATGTAATAAAATAATGTATTGTGAGTAATAAATGCAAGGAAATAATGGGGGAAAGTGATTCATTTGGAGTATGGAAAAAAAACATTTTCCCCTCTATTCCTTTGCTTCAGGAAAGTATTTCTTTTCGTTTTGCATCCCAAACGCAAGAAAGGAACAACTTTCATTTCCTGATTCTTACTTTCCTTGAACCAAATGAGGCCTAAGTATAAGGATTTTTGTTTACACTCTCTTCCTTTCTGTAAAATGGGGATAGGTATAGGAAATTTGTTGGAGCAAAAACAAACTGCATATATCCCCCTAAACGAAAATGAAATGTCTATAAGAGCACCCTATTACTTTAGAGCTTTACCACCTGCTCTCTACTACTTAATTCAGATGAAGGTTATTCTTTTTTTTTCTTTCTGTAGAATTTGTTATGAGCTTGAGGCTAATTTTTTTTTAGTGATGATGGGTTGCTTAGTAGTGAATTGCAGAAATAGAGGAGTATAGAATTGGAGAGGAAATGAGTGGTGGAAGAGAGTGAGGGCTTGAAGAAGAGGGCGTAGCCGTCAGCGTGGTCGTGGTGGCGGAGGCCGAAGTTTAGGGGGGAGAAGGAGGGGACATGCTCGAACCCGGAGAAGAACCAGGAGTCCGGGTACGGGTCTGCGAGCTGGGTCGAGTCTTCCTCAACGACAATGTCGTTCCTACTCTCTCGCATTCTATGCTTTGGGCGGGCACATATGGATATGGGTCGTCTCCTATGGGGTATGGGACGTCTCCGCAGTCTCCTCCTTCTTCTCCGTCTCCTCTCAGGTGTTTTAAAGTTTCAGTCTTTTTTTGTTTTCGATTGTGTTTTGGATTTCAGTTCATTTGTCCGAGGGTTCAGAAATGGAGCAGAGATCGACACGTCAGGAGGAGAAGGGATTTTTCCTGAAAAAATTGACAATGGGCTTTTGTTTATTTGAAGGAGAAGGGGAAGGTTGCAGAGGAGATGGATGGGGTTGTTCTGAAGTTTCTCGAGGAGAGAGAGAAAGAGAGAAGAAGAGATAAACATAAATAAAAAAATAAATAAAAAACAAAACAAAAAAAGAGAGAAATTTTTTTTTTTTTTAAAGTGAGGGTAAATAGACATTTTGCCGCGGAAGAACTGGGACGTCAGTGACTTAACAGAGTTTTTAGATGAAGAGTAACGAAATGAACTTATTGGTCCAAAAGGACTAAACGTGTGATTTTTTTTTTTTTTTTTTTTTTTTTTT
>LYNE01002526.1:6149-25343 GCA_001662545.1 Rosa x damascena | reverse complement strand
AAAAAAAAGAAACCAGAAACAGACAGGAAATACGAAAGTACCTCTATTTCCGAAAAGTAATCACACCAAATCCAAATCCCTAATGTCCTTTTGAAAAAAATATCCTACCAGATACTGAAGTTATGGTAGTTTTATAATGTCCAACCTATTCAATGATTCAAGGAAGGAGATAACATAATTAAAGCGAAGATGAGCTGCTAATAGCCAAAGGACCCAACAGACAGCTCAGAGAAACAATTGTGAATTTCAGGATTTCATCTAGGTGTAAAAGTAACTCATGGTGTTAGCCTGATCACATCTATCAATTCAAGTTTCTTATAATCAAACCAGAGTTCCCATATTCCAAATGTCAAATAAAAAACAAACAAAAATCATAAAAGAAAATAACCACAAAAGCAAAACAACCTGAGAAGGAGAACAAGTGTTTCTACAAACAATCTTCATCACTCAAGAATTTACATGAACCAAGCCTAGCGGTCCTACAAGCACAGCATTAAAAGCGACATTTTGGTTTGTGTATGGATATTTATACAGAATCTAAAGCATGTATTCTGCGGCTCACTCTTAATACAACTGTCCTGTATTCTATCAATAACCAGTCATTATAAACATTAGCAATGATTTTGCTTTGCGGAACATCGCCATTCTCCATCACTTTTACATGTCCAATTCACTATCTAAATGGAGGAAAAAAGCTAACAATATGAAAACTTGAGGCAAGCTATATATGAACCTAAAGTAAATCACTTAAACCTCATCACATACAGTCAAACATTCACACCATACACACCACAATAGAAAGATCGATGCTTTCCTGTTCATGGGTTGGCATTTTCATAGTAAAAAAATCAAAGTGCAGAAAGTAAGTTAAAATTGACCAAAATTACAAGCACTACCAACCAAACCAAATAGTAAACTATGATACGCAAGCACAATGAAACTGGGCCAAACCCCACAGACCAAACTGGATTGTTCTTCAACATGAAGAACGGCATAAAATCAATATTACATAAAAGGGTATAGCTCAAATTCGTGAATATCAAACTGAGACTAATAAGTTGAAGGAAAAGAGTTGTTGAATTGGAGAAAAGATCTTACATGACTGCTCCGATAACTAAAGGAAAGGAGAGGAATTTGCGTCGACCAAACATTTCCAATACAAAAACAAGCTCTGATACTTCCTCTGCAATTTGTTTGCTTTTGCTTTTCACGATTCAGGGATTTTCAGCTGCTTTGCGACTTTGCGAGGAGGGTTTTAGATCTTGGAGATTTTAGGAGCTTCGTCTTCTGGATTGGGCCGAGACCTAATGGACTAAAAGCCCAGCATTAAGGTTCACAACAAATCTAAACTCAAGATAAAGGACTTAGTTATATTGAAAACCCTAGAAACTTTTCTCTCTCTCCGTCCGGCGGCGCGTCCGGTGACGCTGTCGTCGGACGGGAATTGTTGGCCCTTTGGGCTGTTGGTCTGTGGTTTGCACCTTCGATCTGATCGCTGGTGTGCAAAGGAGTGTGGTCTTGTTCTCGCTGGCCGGGGTTGGGTGCGGAGCGGGCTGGAACGGCGCCTGGACTGCCATGGATGCAAGGTCGGCGGCTTGATGGGGTAGCACGGGCTAGGAGGCGGGCTGGAGGTGATGAGGTCGTGGCGGCGGGGCTTGGCTTGGATCGGATTAACCCGACCTGGGTTGGGCTGTCGGTGTACGATCTGGGGAAGGTGACGGTGGAATGGGGTGGTGTCTTCCTATGGCGTGCCGGGGAGGGCGGAAGGATGATGACGACGGTTCCGAGTCGGTGGAGGAGAGGCATTGTGGGTGGTCCGGCGGTGGTCGTAGCGGGATCTGGCCGCTGTTGGCTGGCGGCTCCTGACCCTCTTGACTCCATGGTTGGGGAGTTCAGATGCAGGTGGTGGTGTGCAGGCGGTGGTGTTTGCAGGTGGTGGTGGGTGTGGCGGCCTGCTGAGAGTTTTTGGTGTTTGGTTTCCTTATTTGATTTTCATCAATAAGTCTTTTGTAGGTTTTTTTAGTTTTAGCTGTTGGGTCGCGCTGCAAATTTGGTATAGACAATCTTCCCTTTGCCGGTCGAGAGGTCGTTCCTGTTCTGGAGTTCGGTCAGCAGCGGTGGCGAAAATGTCTGGCTATAGACAATCATCCTTGGCCGTCTAGTGGGTCCTTCCTGTCTGTGATCGAGTCGAAGGCGATGGCGATTTGGAGTAGTGGTGGATGGATGGTGTTGACAAGAGGGTGGTGATGGTGTTGAGTTTTTTAGTCCCAGGTCTGAATGTCTGGCAACCTTTTTGGTCGGGTTTAGGTCACATTGAGTGTTGGCTTGGTCGATCCAATGCTGGTCAGGAGGACTCTGGTGGGAGAGTTTAGTGTCGACACAAGTAAGTTGTCTAGTTTAGAGTTCTTACTGGCTGGACGAGAGGTGAGATGTCAATGATTCACTGTTCCTGCGCTTTTGTCTGTCCCATAGTTGTAGTGCAAGTTTAGAGTCAGTCATAATAGATTTTCAGTGTGAAGTCTAGAGGCCATTTCTGAGTAAGAGGTGTCGCCTATAACTCGTTGTAAGCAGTTTCATTATTAATGAAGTTCTTATTTGATCAAAAAAAAAAAAAAAAAGATATTAAATTGAAAAGAAATCATAATAGTAACATAACTTCACTTCACCAATTAAGGATCCCCTCAAAAAGAAAAAATCCACCCCAATAGATTTTATGATTGAACATTCGCCCAAGCTTGAGCAACAGTTTACCCGATTGAAAGATATGTTTCGCTATCGAAATGGCGAAATAGGACTGGAGTTTCTTCCAGAGGTTGATACCATTGCAAGTCTCCCAAAAGGTAGATTAGAATGTTAAGTGCAGTGCAAAGTCAACAGGTGAATTTCTACTCGCATACTGGTTCTCATTTGAGACATCAACTGCCAGCGGCATGTTCATTTGCTTTCTGAACTTAATTGATGGTTTTGTAGGGTTGCTAGCTATGATGCCTATGCACAAGCTGAGATAGTTTTCCTTTTTCCTTTGTTTTCTGATAAGTGGAGGAGGGAGTTGAACTTGAAACCTCTAACGATACTTTGTTGGAGAAAAATGTCATGTCACCAAAACCGACTGCTAGTTGGCTTCCATTATCCTTCCTTGATGAGATAAAACAAAAAAAAGGCCGCAGGAGGGATAATTTTGAAATATGTTTTGCTTCACTAATTGGTTTCGTGGTGGGGGACTGGACGTTCTCCGTTCTCGGGTATGAGGAATTGTCTAATGCTTGAGGAGGAGAAAACAAGAGTAGAATAGACGTTTGATATTGGATTATTGGGTGTACGTAGAGGTTAAATCTCTTGACATGCCATCGGAGTTACAAACTGCTAGCTACATGACTTTGTTGGGAAAATTAGAAATAAATACGGGCGGTTGTCACTACAATTTTCGAAGAAATAGAGAACGAGACATTTTATAGCGAAGAAGTACCTAGTCATATATGCTTCGAATATTCGTAGTGTCCACGAAGAATATGCCATCGTTTGATAAATTTTTCGAGATAACATTCCTTATATGTTCGAATACTCGTAATGTCTAGCAAAATATACCGCTATTTTGAACCTTCCTAAGAATATTTTTGATTTTTTTTTTAAACCTAAAGGAACTGCAAGGAAAAAACAGAAATTAAAAAACCTCTACTCCAATCTATCCCTAAATCAGAGCAACCGACATGACAAGTATTGACGCCTAAGACCTACAATGGTATACATCGCCACACCTACAATGGTATACATCGCCACTCATCAAGCAGCACACAACAATGTATATTCCGCGATATCATTCTTTATATGCAATATCATTATCATAGTGTTTGTGAACTTGAACTTTCATTTTATTTCAAAGCTGCGAGATTCATAACTATCGATGAGCCAAATTGTTTACCTGGATCTAATAAGGAAAACGAACTCTTCGACAACTTTTGGTCATAGTTTCCACCAGACTTATTGTTCTTTTTAATATATAGCTGCATTTCCCATTTCCACCAAGACATGCAATTGAATCCGAGCTAGCTGCAGCCTCTATAGCCGACTGGAATTTGGAGGACCATTTTATACCTACAATTTTACACAGAGATGTGTATTGATGGTCTACAAAACCATATAACGAGTTTGGCGCACGCGTAATTGGCAACTTGCAAAGCTCCTCCTATCGTGAGGGAAAAAAGTTGACTAGGAGAAGGATAGTCAAAGTTGAGAACTAGCTAGCTATGGTTGTTGCAATCTTAAATTTCAATGACGGCACGGCACATATATTACATGTTTGGTTTAATATTCTATTGTCATAAGTCTTACAATGCTTCACTACCAGATTTTGCAATCTTCAATCCATATACAAACTTATCCAGACTTTTTTATAATAAAAAACTCGCTCTGAGCGAGGAGAAGTTATTCAAAGAAAGAAAAGAAAATAAGTTGCATCTAGAATTTAGAGGGGGGACATGGATAAAACAAACGACGCTCTCTCCTAGGGTTGTCGAGCACAGAGAAGCGCACTGTCAATCCTTGCGGAGCTCGACGGTCCTATAGCCGTGGTACGTCGTTCCGTAGTCGTTGTTGGTAGAGATTGAAGCGTGTTTTTTGCACGGTTTCCAGTTTTAGGCTGTTATCTCTTTTGGTTTTGGGTGGCTGGTTCGATCTGATCGGTGTGGAGAGTAGAGCTGACCTACGACTACGGGATACAGATCGAGTTTTAGGTACTGGTGTCTAGGTCTCGACGCTATACAGATTTCGTTTCGGCGAGGCGCGAGAGGAGTCGTTAAGGGTGTTTGACGCGAAAATCCAGTATGGTACAAACTGTCTCTTTTGAATGCGCGAGCGTGCCAGCACCGTGGGGTGCAGTCGTCGGGGTGTCCCTTGACCTGACTTCTTGATCAAGCGTTGTGGACGAGGAGAGCACCAACCTCGTCACAAGGCTCTTTTCCTGCCTTTCGAGAAAGGACTTATTGCCTTACGGATAAGGGCTTTGGTTGTGATCTCTTCGCGTCACTGAATCGATACTTAGTGTTGTAGACTAAGCAGAGCAATCACTGGGAAGTTCTGAGAAAGCATGGGTTTTGCTAAAGCGTGACTTTAGCTTCCCTGGGTTGTGAGGGCGATACTCTTGCTTCGCTGGTAGTATCGGTGGTAGTAGCACTAGCAGTCGGCTCTTGGAGAGACTAGGACTGGAAGTACGGTCGCTAGGTTTCAACTAGGTTGAAGGTTTGCTCCGGGGAGGCTTGATAATCCGAGGGATTGATTGATTTGAGAGTTGTCCTTGACTTGTCCTTGAAACCTGGTATTTATACCTAGAGTTTCGACTGTTCCTTGCCATAAAAGGATTATTGATTGAAGTTTCCTATTCAATCTCTGCTACCTGACTCCAATAAGGGCTCATTTTCCTTATGGGTTTCGGAATGGGCGAAGCTGTAACCCAATTCCAAGTAGACTTATTTTTGGGCCGCAGGTATCGGCCTGCTATGCTAAATCCACTAAAGGATCTTGCCAAAATTACTTTTGGGCTCAAACATTGCCCCCCAGGCCCCGAAATCGGGCCCGCGAGAATGTAACTGATTGAAGGGGACTAAAACGACATGTCTGACGACCGAAACGATATCATTAATTAGGGTTGCGTCTATTCGCTTGGCAAAACGTCTTTTCGTCGCATCGTTTCCCTCACAAAATCTTTTATTTAAATCCCGCAGCTACTCCAAACCTGTCATATCAGAAACTCTTTCAGTCTCCTAAAACCCAGAAACTCTTTTGTCCCAAACAATCCTCCTTACAGAAACCCAGAAATGGCTCCTCCAAAGAAAATAGTTATCGATCAGGAGGAAGAACTCAACGAAAAAGCTGTTCGCACTTGGGGAACCGGAATTGGTGCCCGCTACCATATCCACACCAGTATCGAGAGACCACTGCTTCTCAGGCTCCCAAATCAACATGTCGGACTGGGCCCGACACCGCGAGATTCCATTCCAGCCGACGTTATCGCCCTCTACGGCCTACCCATCCGTCGACCTATTCCGGTCCTCCGAAGGACCCCTGGAGATTTCAACAGTTGGGGTGCGCAAAAACATCGAGCAAAAATAGGGCACTGGCCATCCTCGAACAGCGCGACAGAACTTTCTTGGTATCTCGAAGCGCGAGTGCGAGATCTGGCTCGCTGGAACGCAGCAGGTATTACCCAAACTATTGATTTATGCTTTCACCTCCCTCGTGGTGGCAATCGCTCGCCATTTGCTGCCTTCCTTTGCTTTTGGAATACTGCCACCAACACCTTTGATTTCCGATTTGGCCAAATGAGTATCACATTATTCGATATTCTTACCATTACTGGATTGCCCATCGATGGTGAGCCCTATCTGCATGGCCAATTCGATTCTGACGACTTCTCATCAACCATGGCCCAAACTGGTCACGGCGTTCATAGCAGCTCCTATTTGCGGTGGCTGACCTATTACCACAAAGAACACAACGCGACTGGTGGCATTGCTTTTCTGGAGTATTGGCTCTGCAAGTTCATCTTCTGTATCTCCGCCAATAAGCCCACTGGTCCTTGGACTCTCCTGGCCACAGCCCTCTACAACGGCCGCCGGGTGGGGTTAGGACAACCAGTGTTGGGTGCCCTTTACCGTACTCTATACCAGGCCACCATGCATCCTTTTGAGACTAGCATTTCTAGCCCTTTTTGGATCCTTGATTTCTGGATTCAAACCTACTTTCCATTCTTCCGCCACGAATATTTCATTGCTACCACCGGCTGACGCCCTTCTTGGTCAGTGGCTTTGTCGCGAGGAGAGGTACACATCCCCACCCTATTCTGAGTGTTTCTCATACTTGTACCTCCTACACGAAATGACTTACTGCGACTTAGTACTCAATAGGAGATTCCCTACTCCTCTTGAAAATGGGTTCCTTCCTAGGGCTCCTAATTATAGTGATCGCGCGCGCTTGGCTTTTCGCCGCGCGATCTCTTGTTCAGACATTAGGCTTGCTGTTGATGAACTCAGTTATGAGCTTTACGCTCCACTTCGCTCGCCAGTTTGGTCTTATCCAACTAGTGCCATTCCCCCTCTATGATGCTTGGAACTACAATACTTCTTGGCGCAAAATTGGCCCTACTACTGGGCCTCCGCCAGCGCAAAGCACGCTTGCCTTGGTCGATCTTCCTGATTGGGCTAACAATATCGCTCCTGTGGATGGGGATGCTGAAGAGTAAGAGCAATGGTGGTCAAAAGTTTCCGTCAACTGCTGGAAATAAAGGGATGACGAGCTCTTCGTGACCATCTTTGAAGAGCTGAGATATCCTTATGATACTGATACCGAGTTACTTGCTCGCTTTCCTGAAGATGAGGCGCGACCTCCGCTACCTGAACCGGGCTGGGATTGTCATTCGTGAGCCTCCCCTCGAGGTAATGGTCTTATGTTTTTTTTTTTTTTTTACTTTCTGTCTGCTTTTCCCCTTCTAACTCACGCTTTATTTCATCAGGGAAGTGTGCCACCCTCTGGCGGTCGTGCAGTTAATGCTTCTCCGGCCACTGGTCAGGCCGCGAAGAAGAAAGTGATAGCGACAGAGCCTGAAGTTGAAGACTCCTCCTCTGACGATGATGACCCAGAAACAGTAAGGCTCTTGTCTTAAAATCTCATAATTCTAATATCTCCTTCGAAGCTTATTTTGATTTTACTTTAATCCTGACAGATTGCCGCCGCTTTAGCCTGCAAACGCAGTCGCGCTGATCCCCGGACTGATCCATGGGCAGAAGATGAACCAGTCGCTGATCGATTGGTAATACTCATCTAAAATGAACCATGACGTTTTGTTTTGTTATGTATGACTCTATAACGCTCTTCCTCTGCAGGTTCGTCGTCGGTCATCAAGGCAAGTTGGGGAAGGATCCTCCGCTGCTGGCGAAGGTGTGTCTGGTTCGCAAGTCCAAGAGCCAAATCCCCCCTCTCCAACTGATGCTACAAACAATATGCAGTTGGTTCTGGTCCCAATACAGGTTATAGATGATAGCTCGCCTGAGGCTGAAGAAAGAATGCCGCTCCCGGACACCTCCCACGAGTAAACAACTGCAACCCTTCTTCTGGAACAGGCAGCGCCTGATTTAGTTCCAGCGTCAGGTGAGATTGCCCAGGAACCTGTGCCAACAGGAACTCTTCGCGAGCCACATGTTGAAGAGGTACCTCTCTTAACAAACTGTTTTATCATTAAATCCCTAGCTTGGTTATTCTGACAATGCCTCTTTTTAGGACCCAAATGCTATTCCAAATGAGGAAGCGGCTGTCCTCGCCGGAGAGATAGTGGCCGAGGATCCTGCTGAACCTGTCCTCGATGTGGTTAGTCAGGAGCCTGCCCCGTATGCCCCCCAAGCCATTGAAACAGGGGAAGTAGGGGAAAACCTTGAGCCATTGCCAGAGGCAGTACCTGTCGCGGAGCCTCTCGAGGCCCTTCCTATCGCTGAGTAAATGCCTCTGTCTACTTTAGAACGGCTAGCCCGCATGCTTGACGTGACTCCTCCTGGGGTGGTAGATGATGCCCGAGAAGGCCTTCGTCGCCTTCTAGGCCCTGATATTCTAATTCCTGGCGCGCCCGCGAGAGTTTTGGAGTATCTGAGGGTACTTCTCTGCGAGGGGGCTATTACTGAAGACCAATTTCAAGAGGTTGACCAACTGCTGCAGGATCTTCCCCAAGGGCTCAATGAGAGGGCGGTCGCGACCGCGCAAGCCAGGCAGACCGAAACACACTATCAGAATCTTGCTCAACAAACGGATACTGCGTGTTATTTCTTGGGTGACCGGGCTAATCTCATCAGGGATCTGACTCTCGAGAGAAACCACATGCGGACCCAAATCCAGAATCTTCAGGCCCGATTAACTGATGTGACGACTAGGCTTGCCCATGCGGAACCTCAATTGGAGCAACCCCTTGCCGCTTTCGAGATGCTGACCTATGACCTGGCCTAAGCTCGTGTAGCAGCCCAACAGGCCGCGCAAGCTGCCGCTGATGCTAGCTTTCGCCTGGATGAACTTTTCCTCCGCTTGACTTATGCAGGCCGGGGATTTTTAGGCCTCTAATATTAGGCCCATTAATTTGTATGAACAATATTACTACCGATAACTTAATTATTTAGCCCACTTTGTTGGCCCAAATTTCTTTTATAGCTCTATTCAATTTTTTCTTTAACTACATAAAAAACAGTTTCAAAAAGATAATCTCGAAAAGGAGCAGTTACCTCCTTGGAGACCGCACTCTCGTCCACGCGTATTCAATTCCGTTTATTTCCGAGATCTTAGCATGGAATTCTATTGATATTCCCATTGATGGCGTTGAAACATCTTTAACTGCCCATTTCCAAGGGTTGAGGCCACTGAGGTAGGCCTCTATAAATATCAATACTTTGGAAAGATGAAAACTTACACAAACATGGCTTACCCAGAAATGACCTTGCAAGCCTTTCTCCTCTTCCTTCTATTTCTCAAATCTTCTCCACACGATCTCGCCCTTAGCCTCTAGATCTTAGGCTTTATGGCTTAATCTCACTGCCTGGGTAGGCCTTATAGCCTAATCTCAGGCAACCTCGTGTCTTTGGTCTATGAAAGCTTGGATGGAACATCCTAGGTTTTGGGTAGGTTGAAGAACACGAGGTGCTCCTATCGCGGGGCACTACATGCTGGGGAGTCCCTCTCCTCAAATTTGCCCGCGTGGAGCAAAGCGAAGAAGGGCGAAAGGCCACTCGAGGCCGATTGTTCTTCTTCCGCGGCATACCTCCGAGGTCTGATGAGCCGACTTCTGTTTTCCCCCTAGAGGTAGGTGAGGCAACTGGGTCGCACTCTAGCGCTGATTCTGTCTCCATCCCGGAGGATAACCAACTGGAAGGATTGCGATGGATTATTTCCTTCCCTCTTCTTCTAGTACAAATGATAACAACTGTGACTCAGATCAGAGGAGGGTGAAGAGGGGAAGAGTAAGAGTGAATATCTCATTAACCCTTCTTTGCCGGCAGATCTGGAAGCTCATAGAAGACATAAATCCTTATTAGTTGTTTTAGCCACTTTCTGGCTTTGTTAATGTAATTTTCTCGAACACATTGTCTTGCTTTTGGCCGCAAAGCCACTTCATGAATGAAAGATTCGAAATGTTCTTATTTGCTTATTTGCTAAAAAATAATATGATATAATAAGGCCTCTGGTATAGGCCCTTACATACATTCCTTAACACATATTGTCAAGGATATTGAACGAAAATGTACAAAAAGTTGCAAATGTGTGCAATGTGCAAAAATCCTTAACACATATTGTCAAGGATATTGTGCCTTACTACAACAAAATAATGGCCACTATAAAGGCCTTTATGCATAGAGTGTTGCCCCCCTTAGTGTTCGTAGGTGAAGCAAAGATAGGTGAACGAGGCCACAATGAAAAGGCCGTATTACAAGGGATGAGGCGAGCCAAGGGACACTATGTTTGCCCCCCTGTCCGATACTAACACCTCAGGGATGTCGAACCTGCATATAATATTTCGAAAGATGAATTGGCGAATGGTTGCTCCAGAGGCCTCCTTTAAAGGTTCAGCTTCCACCCATTTAGTGAAGAAATCCGTAGCAACGATGATGAACTTGTGTTGGAGTGATGAATGGGGATGAATCATGCCAATCAAATCCAATGCCCAGCCTCGCGCAAGCCAAGGTTTAATAATAGGCTGCATGGGAATATTGGGAATATGCTGAACCGGTCCATGAGCCTGGCAATCCTGACAGCCTTTCGCGAACGTGATACAGTCTTTCAAAATGCTGGGCCAATAATACCCATGTTGCCTGATGAGCCAACGCATCTTTGGACCCGCTTGATGGGCTCCACATACGCAGTATGTGCTTCTCGCATCAAACTCTTCGCATCGCGGCCAAACACACACTGGAAGTCTATGCCATCTTCGCCGTGTCGGCGTTGCTCATCGCCTCTGAGGAAGTAATTTAAGGCAAGAAAACGAGTCTTCCTGTCTGCAGCGGCGTCTGGTTGCTTTAGGTAAGCAATCAAAGGGATGCGCCAGTCTATATCAATAGGTTCAAGGACCACGACGACTGGATCGTCTAGTGGGTCAGGTCGCGCGAGCCAAGAAGGCAGCGTGCGTCGTTCAACTTTCAGAATTCGATCGCGAACCCCATATTTTAAACTAATGCCTGTAGCCAGTTGAGCAAGTTTGTTGGCCGCAAAGTTATGCTCGCGAGGAATATATTCCAAATCCACGTCATTGAATTGATCCAGAAGTTCAATGGCGCGATTCAAATATGGCACAAGCAAGCAGCTCACACACCTGTACTTCTCTTGAAGTTGATTTATGACAAGCAAAGAATCACCGCGTACTTGGACATCTCTTACTCCTAGCTCCAGTAACACCTCTAGGCCAATAATGAGGGCCTCATACTCCGCTTGATTATTGGTGCACTTAAACTCTAATTGGAAAGAATAAGAAAAATGATCGCCCGCTGGGTTTTCCAGAACAATCCCTGCCCCTGCTAGTGTTTCTGCTCTTGAGCCATCAAAAAATAATACCCAGGGTTTAAGGGAGATGGTAGCTTGATACCAAATAGCATATTCTGGAATGTGCGCCAAATCTAGTCGAGTTATGGTTACGGTCGCTATCTCTAACTCTTTCACTGTGGGGACGTCCAACATAGAGTGATGTGCTAGAAAGTCTGCGATGGCTTGTCCTTTCACTGCTTTTTGTGGAACGTATTGTAGCAAGAATTCGGATAAGGCCAGGACCCACTTGCCCATATGACCGCGCAGAATAGGTCACGACAGCATGTACTTAACCAGGTCGGTTTGAGCGATAATGCAAGTGGTAAAGGATAACATGTAGTGTCGCAACTTACATGCTGAGAAGTACAATGTAAGGCATAATTTTTCCATGGGAGTATACCTGGTTTCACAATCCGTCAGAGTCCTAATGAGGTAAAAAATGGCATGCTCGACACCTTCCTCATCATCTTGGGCGAGTAGGCTGCCAATGGACGCCTCAGCTGCTGAAACATACAGCTTTAATGGAAATCTAGCTCTAGGTGGAACGAGTACTGGCGAGCTCGTCAAATAGGCCTTAATTTTGTCAAAAGCCTCTTGGTGTTAAGGTTCCGAAACAAACTCGTTCTGTCCTTGTAGTCTCAGAAGCGGGGAAAAGGGTTGGATTTTACCTGCAGAGTTAGATATGAAATGTCTCAGGAAGTTGATCTTACCCAATAATCGTTGTAACTCTTTCTTTGTGCGTGGGGAAGAGGCATTGATGACTGCGCTTGCCTTATCCTCAGGGACCTCAATACCCTTTTGATGGACGATGAAGCCCAGAAAATCTCCTGCTTGAACTCCGAAAACGCACTTGGCGGGATTCATCTTAAGCTTGTGTAGCCGCATTAGCTCGAAGACTTTCCTGATATCCGTGATGTGATCTCCGCGCTGCTTAGCCTTGACGACCACGTCATCAATGTAAACCTCTAAAATCTTCCCTAGGATATCATGGAAAATCAGGTTCATGGCTCTCTGATACGTTGCCCCAGCATTCTTCAGTCCAAAAGGAATAACCACGTATTCAAAAACCCCCGCGAACCCTGGACAACGGAACTCGGTTTTGTGTCTGTCTTCCTCTGCAACCGGGATCTGGTGATACCCAGCAGTGTCGTCCATGAAGGATAACAATTCATGTCCTGCCACTGCATCTACCAGCATATCCGCGACTGGCATGGGGTAGACGTCTTTAGGCGTAGCAACATTAAGGTCTCTGTAGTCCACGCAGACCCTCATCTTACCATTCTTTTTACAGACTGGCACGATATTGGACAACCACTGATTGTATTTGGCCACCCGAATGATGCCTGACCTGTGCATCTTTTCAACTTCTTCTTTGACCAGAACTTGGGTCTCGGAGTTCATTCTTCGCGGCTCTTGCTTCACAGGCCTCTTGTCAGGGAGTGTTGGTAGTTGATGGCAAACCAAGTCCGGTGACAGGCCGGGCATGTCTTCATATTTCTCCCCGAAGCAGTCTTTGAACTCTAGTAATAAATCAATGAGCCTCTGTTTCTCGCTAGGCTCTAAGTAAGCACTTATAGCCACTTCCATAGGTTCAGCTACTGTTCCAAGATTGACTCTCTCTGTAGGATCCCTAACCTTTGGAGGGGTGTCATCCAACGCTGCTGGAGCCAGCTGAATCTCTTCTTCGTCTTCTTTTTCTTGGTCAAAGAACTCCTCGTTGACAATTTCCAAGGTCGCTACACGATCATAGGCCTCTTTTTCCACCAGGTACGAGGATAGTCTTTCATACAGCGAGTGGAAGGACTCTATCCCTTCCTCTGGAATGTCGTAATCCATTAATCATTTAAAGGTTTGGGCACGCGTGGCCAAGCCTTCTTTTGAGAGCGTAAGCCCCCACTGTGCCAATTCAGAGGCCGTCACCCCTGTGGGGCAGCCTTTGTCATCGATGCCACTGACTTGCAATGGAGTAATTGGCTCCAAGTAGTACCTGGCATCAACATAGTTCGAGGAAATTGGGAATGGGTGAGGATCCGCTTTAATCACCTCAGCTTGATCTGTTACCCTATTCCACATCACCAATTCCTGGTGGAGAGTTGAAGGAACACAATAGCTCCGGTGAATCCAGTCGCGCCCTAGGATGGCGCTATAGGCCGCGTAACAGTCTGTCACGAAGAAAGCATAGATTCCCTCCTACCTTGATACGTAGAAAAAATAAGCCCAAAGTTTTTGTGACTATCCCCGCGAAGTTCTTCAGTTGACAGCGGCCCTTGTGTCGACCATGACCTTGCTGACCTTAGTGCCAGCAATGTCCACTGTTATATATAAAGGTCACATGTGCTGAACCATCGCGGGCGTTGGTCTTGTGAAGCTCATAAAGAAACCCTTACCCTCAGCATCTTCTGTCTCAAGAACCACTGCCTCTGCTAAAGGTGTTGTTGCAGCCGATGTGATTTGCAGAGGCTGATCGGTACCTTCTTCATTCTCCACACACTCCTGCGCGTCGATTGGCAAAGCATATCTCGCGGGAAGTATATAGACCATATTGCAGGAAGTATCAACCGCCTTAGTTGAGTCTATGTCGTCCTCTAGGTTGAGCTTCGGCCCTCCAACTAGGATGTCAGTGTTGAACTGCTTCGCCAGCCGGTCTACCAATGACTCTTCTGTAAGGCCCTTTACCTCACACTGTTTTTGTTCCTGCAGCTCGGCCATCGACAATGGTGGGTTTGATCGTTGTTCCCCTGCAAGTACCTCCAGATTTTGGCTTTGGACTTTTTTAGGTCTCCAGTGTAAAGCTTCTGCAGTGCTGCCCTTGCCCCCCAGTCTCTCAAAAACTGAGGGTTTGGCTTCTGGTTCTTCTCGAAACAACCTGCGCCTAACAAGCGGCCACTTAGTTGGCGAGTTGTCTTTCCTAGCTAGCGGAGGTGTCCTTTCTGTCGTGATCCTGCAGAAAACACTAGGCTTAGAGGCTCCTGATTCTGAGCACGCCTGTTTTTTGAAATTGCGAGGAGCCACTAATGGCTTAGCAGCTAATGCCTCCATCTCCTTCTGATATTGCTCAGGAGATTTAACCAGTTGCGATGGCTTGATCAGGCCCTGATCCAGAGCTTCTAAGGCGCGCTTGGCTTCTCCGAACCTGCGCTGCAATTTCCTTTTCTTGGAAGGGCTGATCTCCACTGCTTTCCCCTTCTCTCTGGTATACCATTTTCCTTCCTTAATGGTGGACGTTGAAGCAGGAGGAATGTAAGGTTTGGTCATGACATCTTTGTGCTCATTCCAAGCCCTTCCTTCTTGTTTCTGATCGACCGCGGTTGCTTTCAATTTCTTGAACAAGTTGGAATCCTTTGGGGATGGTGGTGACTTTACCTCATCTTTCACCTTTGGGCTAGAAGGCTGGTAGTTTCGTGATGGTGAAGCCCATTTGATTGGCGGGAGGGAACCAAAACGAAATGTCTGCTCGACTTCTGTGTGCGACGCTTGGATGCTACATTCTTTTTTGCATTGCTAGCAAAGGACTACTGGTGAGGCTTCGTTGATGGGCTTAGCTTTGTTCTTTACAGGGGTTTCCTCCCCTTCATCTCCCTCTTCTTTCCCCTTTGTAGTCAAATCCAGGGTTGGTTTCCTCTGGTTTTTCTTGGGCCAGTTCACATCAACCATACCGACTCCGGTATCCGGAAAAGGGTTCAAGTCTACTAGTGCTGCCGGGCCCCCAAAGCTTCTACTGAAAACTGCTGTTATTGAGCCATACCTGAATTTGGTCCTTTAGCTTCACACAATCAGCTGTGTTATGGTTCCACAAGTTATGGAATTTGCAGTACTTCTTCCCTTTCAGCTGATTCGGTCGAGGGAAAAGGCCAAAGTCTATTTTCACCGTCTTCGTGGCAATCATCTCATCCAGAATATCATGTGCCTTATTGGCATCATATGTATATGTCGCGAACTCAGGTTTGGTGAAAGCCACATACTTGAGCTTGACAGGCTCTTTAGATATCTTTAACTGCTTGATGGTTGAGTTCTTCCTACCTGTCAACTCTAACGCGGAGACGTCGTTCTCCTCTTCTTCAGCTTCCTCTTCACCCTGGAAAACCTCTTCCCCTTGATGGTGATAGTAAGGATCATAGGTGGGCTGTAGGTATCCAAGAGCTGCCACTGTACGGTGTTTCCCTGGCACATATGTTCCTTTGGACGCATTTTTCCTGGCATCAGTGTCTCTGAGGAGATGCTCAAAGCTACCCACCTCTGTGATCAGTTCCCCCATTGACTGGATCATGCTGCCATGTTGCTTCTTTCGTTGGCGCAGTTCCAAACCCTTGATCGCTAGCTTGACCAATTCTTTTTCAGGAAGGATCACACTCAGTTTGGCTTTATGGATCTGAAAGCGTTGAAGATAGGCAACGGTAGACTCGGTGGGTTGTTGGAACATCTGAGTAAGAGAGGCCAAATCGACCTCGGCTCAATGGCTCCAAAAGTTTTTCGGAAGAGCCTTTCCATTGCGGGCCAATCTGCCACTGTTCCTGGTCAGAGTTTGGAAAACCATCTAAAGGCGGCTTTAGAAAGATAAGTGCCAAAGATCCTGTACTTGAGGATGTCATCATTCTGGTATTGACCGCATTGCACCCTGAACCTGGCTAGATGAGTTGCCGCATTCTCAGTGTCCTACCCTAAAAAAGTAGAAAATATGATATTCTTATAACCTCTTGGAAAGGGCGCGAGCATTATATGTGGTGGGAAAGGTCCCTCATAAACCTCATCCATTTGGGCCCTAGGGTTAGCCAGCCTGATCATCTCCTCTACCTCTTCACGTCTCACATACTCTGGACCAGGAGGAAGAGGAGGATTCACCACAGTTTGGCGAGCAACCTGCAAGGGTACGGTTTGGCTAGCAGTCGCTGTTCTTTCCCTTAGGCGAATAGTCTGGGGATTAGCAGACTGCTGAAGAGTTACCATTAGTACAGGCGCATCCTTGACCAACGCTGTTAGCTTGGCGGGGCTTGACGGGGTTGATTGTCTGGTTAATGCCGTAGTAATTGTCTAGGAGTTCATGGTTAACATTCTCCGCCCCGTTGCTATCGTACTGAGTAAACATTGCAGGATCAGCTGGAGTACCATCACCGGTCTTCTGGATCTTATCCTTTGGTGAGGCTGATGAAGCAGCCTTGTTACCACCAATCACCAAAGCTCTTTCCTTATTTCTGGTTGGTGCGGCAGTAGCCATAGCAGGAAGTGTGGCCGTACTGCTGCTAGCCTTCTCACGAGCGTTTGGTGGTATATACTTACCAGAAACAGAGGGCTGACCAAGTGAGCCGAGGATGGCGTTAGGATCACCTAGGGCTTTATTCAATACTTCTTTAGCTTGGTTCAATTCGGCTCTCTGCATGGCGACCTCTGTTGCAAGATTAGTACCATCCTTGCGAAGACCTGCCAAATCGAACGCAATCTACTTGGTTTGGCTCGCGATAGCTTTCATAATTTCTTTTTGATGTTGACTCTGCTCATCAGCGATACCTCTGGCATGGGCCCTTACTACATTCTCCGATCGTGCGATTTGTTGCTTAGTATCCTCTGCACGTTGGGCAATGCGCTGGTCTAGTTCGCGTATAAGCTGGTCTGTTTTCGTGGTTTCCCTGTCAAAGTCAGCAGCTACCTTCGCACGATGGTTCTCGATATTCTCCATGATGATCGCGAGTTGTTCCTCGAAGGTCGCTTCCTCTGGAATAAGCTTCGGAATGAAAGCCTCTCTTTCCTCACTTTCCACTGCATCAGAAACAACGGTAGTGTTGACAGGCTCACTTGCCTAGTTAGTAGTGACACTTTGACCCTTAGTAGCGGTTGGGTGATTCTCTCCCTGTCCAGTTGACATATTGGTTGATTGGGGGTAACAAGAAAACCTTTGAGTCACTTGTTCTTCAGAAAGACCACGACAGTCCGCGAGAAGGTGCGGTCTGTAACTGGAGGTCTTATGCTTTGAGCAGTTAGCGTAAACCTTTTGGTAAGGGCTTTCGCTTAACTTCCCAATGGTTACGTTCGCGAAAATCTAAAGGTTCCACTGGGCGTGCCAAAATGTTTGACACGAAAATCCAGTATGGTACAAACTGTCTCTTTTGAATGCCCGAGCGTGCCAGCACCGTAGGGTGCAGTCGTCGGGGTGTCCCTTGACCTGACTTCTTGATCAAGCGTTATAGATAAGAAGAGCACCAACCTCGTCACAAGGCTCTTTTCCTACCTTCCGAGAAAGGATTTCTTGCCTTACGGATAAGGGCTTTGGTTGTGATCTCTTCGCGTCACCGAATCGATACTTAGTGTTGTAGACTAAGCAGAGCAATCACTGGGAAGTTCTGAGAAAGCACGGGTTTTGCTAAAGCGTGACTTTAGCTTCATTGGGTTGCGAGGGTGTTACCCTTGCTTCGCTGGTAGTATCAGTGGCAGTAGCACTAGCAGTCGACTCTTGAAGAGACTAGGACTGGAAGTACAGTCGCCGGGTTTCAACTAGGTTGAAGGTTTGCTCCGGGGAGGCTTGATAATCCGAGGGATTGATTGATTTGAGAGTTGTCCTTGACTTGTCCTTGAAACCTGGTATTTATACCTAGGGTTTCGACTGTTCCTTGCCATAGAAGGATTATTGATTGAAGTTTCATATTCAATCTCCTCTACCTGACTCCAATAAGGGCTCGTTTTCCTTATGGGTTTCGGAATGGCCGAAGTTGTAACCCAATTCCAAGTAGACTTATTTTTGGGCTGCAGGTATCGGCCTGCTATGCTAAATCCACTAAAGGATCTTGCCAAAATTACTTTTGGGCCCAAACAAAGGGCAGGGAAGCGGGGATTCTCTTTTCCTGCCGGTCCTTTGTGGGATTGAGGACTGTTGACCACGTGTAACTGGTCGGCGATGGTGATGCATGGGTGGGAAAGCATGCCTCTGGAGATGTGGTCGAACGGTATGCCACTGGAGGACATGACAGCGGTGGAGGCAAAGGAGCAGCGTGATTTTCCTCCTCTGTTGGCTTGGGTTTAGGTCTGGGTCTCTGCGCCTAGGCTCAAATTTGGGCTAATGGGGCAGGGGAGTCCTCTTGCTAGGCAAGCCTTAATTTGGGCTTGGGCTCAGGTTAAGGAAATCTGGGCCCTAAGGTATTAGGGTATTGAGCCTATGTGAGGTTGGATTAACTTCTATAAGTCTTCTATGATATTTCTAGTGTCTTGCTTGTACCACAATTGCATGATTGGCAAGTGGGGGTTAGTTGAATGATTTCTTTTCTGTAGGAGGCGATGTTTTTTCATTCCTATATAGGCTCGGTTAAATGTGAGCGTCCCAGAGATTTTAATGATCTGCTCTAGTTAGCTTAGATAGTTTAGTTCAGATGTTCTTGCCGAATTTTGCTTATGTAAGCTATGGTAGACTTTAGCCTTTGGCTATTGGTCTAATGAATTCAACTTCTATTTAAAAAAAAAAGAATTTAGAGGGGGGACCTTCACCTTACCCGTAACAAAAGAAAAACCACAAAAATAGGTCACTCCTAACCAACATTGTCACGCCCCTGATTTTTACACAAATAAAAATCGATATATATAACCCCATAATTATATATGCGTGAACGTTCAGTCATCAATACAAAATACCTGAAATCTTTTTCCCCTTAACTTACACACATATTGATGCCCTGA
>LYNE01002525.1:31147-42666 GCA_001662545.1 Rosa x damascena | reverse complement strand
CCGGCTAAGAAGGAAAGCTCGCCCACTAGGCCGCCACATGTTAGGCGCAGGTTGTTTTGCGAGGAGCCTGAAACCAAGTCCTCAGTTTTTGAGAGACTGGGGGGCAAGGACAACACTTCAGAAGCCTTGCAGTGGAGACCCAAGAAAGTTCAAAGTCTAGTGGTCGCGCCCCTAAAAGAGATCCCAGCAGAGGAACAGAGGCCGGACCCACCAAGGTAAATCGCCGTGATACCAGAAAACGGGCAGGAAGAAAGGCAGTCCCTTGCGGAAGAATCGTTGGTTGCTTTGGTGGCTAGACAGTTTAACACTGAAATCTCAGTTGATGAATCCAACCTCAACCTTGAAGATGACACGGATGAGACAGAAGTGGTGGACACCTCCTGCAACATGGTTTATGTGCTTCCCGCGAAATATGCTCTTCAAGTCGCCGCCAAGGAGTGTGTAGAAGTTGAGGATGGAAACGAACAGCCTCTGCAGATTACCTCAGCAACAACAACACCTGTGGAAGATGCAGTGTTCCTTGAGACTGAGGATGCTAATAGTAAGGGATTCTTCATGATCTTTACAAAGCCAACACCTGCTATGGTCCAACACATGCAACCTTTGTATATCACGGCGGAGATCGATGGAACTAAGGTCAACAAAATCATGGTCGATACTAGCGTGGCGGTCAATGTCATTACTACAAGGACCATGCGGCTGTTTGGAATCAAGAAAGAGAAGATACAGTCCATGTCCCTCACGCTAAGAACTTCGTGGGGACTGTAACGAAGACATTGGGCCTACTGTTCCTACGTATCAAGGTCGGTCCCGCAGAGGCGGTTTATACTTTCTTTGTGACCGATTGCTACGCAGCCTACAACGCCATTCTAGGCTGGGAATGGATTCACCGGAGCTATTGTGTTCCATCTACTCTTCACCAGGAATTGATTATGTGGAGCAAGGTTACTGATAAGGCTGAGGTGATTAAAGCTGATCCTCTCCCATTCCCAATTTCCGCAAATTATGTGGATGCCAAGTACTACTTGGAGCCAATCGCTCCATTGCAGGTCAGTGGCATCGATAATAAGGGCCGCCCCACAGGGGTGACAGCCTCTGAATTGGCACAGTGAGGACTCACGCTCTCCAAAGAAGACCTAGAAAGGCCTGGTCACGCTGTGCCCAATATTATGAATAATTAATGGATTACGACCTTCCAGAGGAAGGGATAGAGGCCCTCCATTCTTTGTCCGAAAGGCTATCCTCATGCTTAGTGGAAAAAGAGGCATATGATCGAGTTGCGACCTTAGAAATTGTTAACGAGAAGTTTTCTGACCATGAAGAGGAAGAAGAAGTGATTCAACTTGCCCCAGCGGCATTGGATGACACACCTCTGAAGGTTAGGGACCCTATCGAAAAGGTCAATCTGGGAACAATTGAGAGCCCATGGAAGTGGCTATTAGCACGTATTTAGAGCCTACCGAGAAACAGAGGCTCATCGACTTATTGCTGGAATACAAGGACTGCTTCATGGAAAAATACGAAGACATGCCCGGCCTGTCACCAGACTTGGTATGCCACCAGCTGCCAACGCTGCTTGATCAGAGGCTTGTGAAGCAAGAGCCACGAAGAATGAACTCGGAGACCCAAGTTCTGGTCAAAGAGGAGGTTGAGAAAATGCACAAATCCGGCATCATCAGGGTGCCCAAATACAATCAGTGGCTATCCAATTTAGTGCCTGTTCGCAAGAAAAATGGCAAAATTAGGGTCTGCGTGGATTACAGAGATCTTAATTTCGCTACCCCCAAAGACGTCTACCCCATGCTAGTCGCGGACATGTTGGTAGATGCAGTTGTAGGGCATGAACTATTGTCCTTCATGGACGGAACATCAGGATATCACCAGATTCCAGTCGCAGAGGAAGATAGACACAAAACTGCGTTCCGTTGCCTAGGGTTCGCGGGAGTTTTCGAATATTGTGGTCATGCCCTTTGGACTGAAGAATGCTGGGGCCACATATCAGAGAGCCATAAACTTGATCTTCCATGACAGATCTTAGAGGTTTATGTTGATGACGTGGTCGTGAAGTCTAAAAGTGAGGGACCACATCGCGGACCTCAGGAAGGTTTTCGAGCGCATGCGGCTACACAAGCTCAAGGTGATCCCTGCCAAGTGTGTTTTAGGAGTTCAGGCAGGCGATTTCCTGCGGTTCATTGTCCATCAAAGGGGCATTGAGGTCTATGAGGATAAGGCAAATGCGGTTATCAACGCGTCTCCCCCACAAACGAAGAAAGAAATGCAGCGGCTACTGGGTAAGATTAATTTCTTGCGACGCTTCATCTCTAACTCTGCTGGGAAAATCTAGCCTTTTACCCCATTGCTAAAATTGCAAGGACAAAGTGAGTTCGTCTTGGAACCTAAACATCAAGAGGCTTTTGACAAAATCAAGGCCTATTTAGTGAGCCTGCCAGTACTTGTTCCTCCTAGAGTCGGATTTCCCTTAAAGTTGTATATTTCAGCAGCTGAGGTTTCCATTGGCAGCCTACTTGCTCAGGACAATGAAGAGGGCGTAGAGCATGCCATCTTCTACCTTAGTAGGACACTCACAGATTGCGAAACAAGGTACACTCCCATGGAAAAGCTGTGTCTTACGCTATACTTCTCAGCGTGCATATTGCGGCACTACATGTTGTCCTTTACTACTTGCATCATCCCTCAAACCGATCTAGTCAAGTATATGCTATCGCGGCCTATCCTCCAAGGTCGCATTGGCAAGTGGGTACTCGCTTTGTTAGAATTTTCACTACAGTATGTCCCACAGAAAGCAGTAAAGGGGCAAGCCATTGCAGACTTTCTGGCACATCACCCTATGCTGGACGTCCCCGTGGTGAGAGATTTAGAGGTTGCTACTGAAACTTTAGATCGCCCGGACTTGGCATGTTTGCCAGAATACGCCACGATATATCAAGCCACTGTCTTAGTCCAACCCTGGGTGTTATATTTTGACGGCTCACGAACGGACACACTAGCAGGGGCAAGAGTAGTCTTGGAAAACCCAGCCTTCGATCTGTTTTCCTACTCTTTCCAGTTAGAGTTCCGGTGCACCAATAACCAAGCAGAGTATGAGGCCCTCATTATAGGCCTAGAAGTATTGCTGGAACTAGGTATTAGAGACATCCAGGTCCTCGGAGACTCTTTGCTCCTGATTAATCAGCTGCGCGAGAAGTTCAGGTGCATAAGCTACTTGCTTGCACCGTATTTGGATCGTGCACTTGAGCTTTTGGACCAATTTGATGATGTGGACTTGGAACATATTCCTTGCAAGCGCAACTTTGCGGCCAATGAGCTCGCCCAGCTGGCTACAGGCATTACTTTGAAATATGGTGTTCGCGAGTGAATTCTAAAAGTCGAGCGCCGTACGTTGCCTTCATGGATTGTGCGGCCTGACCCACCTGATGAACTAACTGTGGCTATTCTAGATACTATTGATGTAGATTGGCGGGTTCCTTTGATCGCCTACCTTAAGCAGCCAGACTCCTCTACTGACAGGAAAAAACGCTTTCTCGCGCTTAATTATTTTCTCAGGAATGATGAGCTGTAGCAGCACGGTGAGGATAGCATCGATTTCAGGCGCGTGTATGGACGCGAAGCAAAGCGACTAATGAGAGAAGCCTATGCAGGTGTGTGTGTGTGTGGAGCCCATTAGGCTGGCCTGAAGATGCGTTGGTTGATCCGGAGACATGGTTATTATTGGCCCAGCATACTGAAAGACTGCATCGCATTCGTGAAGGGTTGTCAAGATTTCCAGGCACATGGACTAGTCCAGCACATTCTCAATATCCCCATGTAGCCTATTATTAAGCCATGGCCTGCGCGAGGCTAGGCATTGGATCTAATTGGACTGATCCATCCTCATTCGTCTCTCTAGCACAAGTTCATCATTGTCGCTATTGACTTTTTTACTAAGTGGGTCGAGGCTAAGCCTTTGAAGGAAGCCTCTGGTGCCACCATTCAACAATTCATCTTTAATAATATCATTTCCAAGTTTGGCATCCCGGAAGTGCTGGTTTCAGACAGGGGGGTAGCGTTTATGGGACGTGATATGCAAGAGCTCGTAGCTGACTTGGGTATCCAGTTTATTCATTCTACCCCTTACTATGCTCAATCCAACGGCCAAGCAGAGGCCAATAACAAGGTTATCATCACTTTGCTGAAGAAGATGCAAAGAATCCTCGCAAGTGGCATGACACACTGTATGAAACACTATGGGCTTATCGCACTTCCAAGCGGAACCCTACTGCCACCACACCCTATGCTCTGATGTTTGGCCATGATGCAGTTTTACCTTTGGAGATCAATGTTCAATCCTTGCACGTCCAGGATGTCAGAAGACCAAAGACACGCGGTGGACCCGAGATTAAGCCATAAGGCTTACCCAGGAACTGAGATTTCGCCATAAGGCTTAAGATTCAGAGGCTAGAGGTGAAGTCGTTGGGGGAAGATTTCAGGAAAAGAAGGAAGAGAAGTAGGGCTAACAAGGTTATTTCTGGGTAAGCCATGGTTGCGTGTATCTTCGTTTCCCCAAGTACAAATATTTATAGGGCCAACCTCAGTGGCCTTAGCCCTTTGATGGATGGTGGGAATAGATTCAATGCCATCAATAGAGCCATCAATAAAAATTGAATGTTATGATCTCGGAAATGAAGGAAAATTAAAGACGCGTGGGAAACAGAACGGTCTTCAAGGAGGTAACCGCTCCATTTCGAGATTTTCTTTTTAAAACTGTTTTAATGAGCAGATAAGGCAAAATTGAATGCTTAATTGCCTACAAAATTTAAAAAAGTATTTGGACTAGTGAAGTGGGCTAAATAACTAAATAGTATTAATATTAATATTGTTCATACAAAATAATGGGCCTAACACTAGAGGGCTAATGGCCCCGGCCCGCATAAGTTAGACAGCGGAAATGTTCGTCCAGACGAAAGCCAGCGTCAGCAACGGCTTGTTCGGCTGCTCCGCGAGCTAGGGCCAGGTTTTGAGACAACGTCTCAGAAGCGGCTAAGGGTTGCTCCAGTTGAGGTTCCTCATGGGCAAGCCTGGCCATCACAGCAGTTAGTTGGGCCTGAAGATCCTGAATCTGGGACCGAAGGTGATTCTCTGCGAGTCTCAAATCTCTAATGAGGATGGCCCGCTCACCCAGGAAGTCGCGCAAAGAGTCCATCTGTTGGGAAAGGGCCTGATAATGTGTCTAGGCCTGCGCCGTCGCTGCAGTTTTCTCATTGAGCCACCTGGGAAGATCCTCTAACAGCTTGTCTATATCGCGGAACTGGGCTTCAGTGATGGCACCCTCGCGGAGAAGTACTCGGAGGTACTCTAAAGCTCTCGCGGGAGCGCCGGGCGTCAGAATGTCAGGGCCCAGGAGACGGCGAAGGCCTTCTCTAGCATCATCTACAACTCCATGTGGAGTGACTTTAAGCACGCGAGCCAGGCGCTGTAGTCTGGAAGGAGGTGCTTGCTGCGAAACAGGAATAGCGACAGGGGCCTCAAGAGGCTCCGCGACAGGGACTGCCTCTGGCACTGGCTCAAGGTTCACTCCTTCCCCTACTTCAAGTACTTGGGGAGCATGGGGGGCAAGTTCTTGGTCAACCACATTTTCGCCATCTGGCACAACGGGATTTTCGCCAGCCATCTCCTCATTTGGAGCAAGGTTCCGACCCTAAAAAGAGATGTCAAAATATCAAAAGGATCAAGATGGGAGTTAGAATAAAGGTGGTTACGAGAAAATGTACCTCTTCAGCAATTGGCTCGCGGGGAGTTCCTGAAACACTAAGAAGGATGGGAGTTTCTATTGCCATTTGTTCCTGGGCAACCTCGACAGTGTCTGGAACCGAATCAGGGGCTATTTGCTCTAGGATATTAACTGCAGTTGGTTGCTCGCTAGGGGTATCCGGAGGTGGTATTCTTTCTTCAGCCTCAGGCGAACTATCGTCTAGAATTTTTACTGGTACCAGAGCCAATTGCAAATCGCGCGCGGCGTTGATAGGAGGTGGAGGGTTGGCCAAATCAGGTGGCGCTTGGGTTTGCTAAGAGGTTGCTCCTCCGCCAGCGGTAGATGATCCTTCCCCAATTTGCCTAAAGGAACCGGTGGATCTGTGACGAACCTGCAAGTGGGAAGCGTTATGGGTTTGGATATAAGGATAAAACGAAGGTTTCAGTGCTTATTTTAAGTATGTATTACTAGTTGATCAGTGAGTGGTTCATCTTCTACCCAGGGGTCTGTCCGGGGGTTGGAGTGACTGAGCTTGCGGGCCAGAGCAGCGGCAATCTATTAAGATTGAGGGAGTCAGATTAGATTTTGAAAGAGAACATCAAGATAATAAGCTCTATGAGGTACTCCTTACCGTCTGTGGGTCTTCATCATCGGAAGAGTCTTCGACTTCAGGCTCCGTCGCTATTGCTTTTTGTTCACAGCCTGACCGGTGGCCGGAGTAGCATCAACTGCTTGAGTGCCAGAAGGAGGTATATTTCTCCACTGCAATAAAAAATGAGTTAGAGGGATAAAAGAGTGGAAACAAAAGGAGAAGAGTGGAGAACATGCTAAGGAAATTACCTCTTGAGAGGGCTCGCGGATTATGATTCCGGCTTGAGCAGGACGAGGGGCTCGCTCGGGTCGCGGAGCCGGCGCAGGTTGTGCTTCATCCTCAGGGAAGCGAGCAAGCAACTCAGTATCAGCTTCATAGGGATACCTCAAGTCTTGGAAGAGGGTCACAAAGAGCTTATCATCCCGCTACTTCTAGCAATTAACAGAAACTTCTGACCACCAGTACTCGTAGTCCTCAACGACCCCATCGACGGATTGATTTTGTTGGCCCAGTTAGGGAGGTCGACCAGTGCGAGCATGCTTTGGGCTGGTGGAGGTCCAGTTATGGGGCCAATTCTGCGCTAGGAAGTATTGTAGTTCCAAGCATCATAGAGGGGGAATGACACTAGCTGGATCAGGCCGAGTTGGCGAGCGAAGTGATTAGGGGCATAAAGCTCGTAACTGAGTTCATCAACGGCGAGCCTGATATCTGAGCAGGAGATCGCGCGACGAAAGGCCAAGCTCGCGCGATCGCTATAGTTGGGGCCTCCAAGAAGGAAGCCATGTTCAAGCGGGGGCGGGAATCTTCTACTAAGAACCAAATCCAAGTATGGCATCTAGTCCAGGAGGTACAAATATGAGAAACATTCAGAATAAGGTGGGGATGTGTACCTTGCCTCGCGGCAGAGCCATTGACCAAGAAGCTCGTCAGCCGGTGGAAGAGGTGGAATGTCTTCTCGGCCGAAATGCGGGAAATAAATTTGAATCCAGAAGTCGAGGATCCAAAAGGGGCTAGAAACGCCTGTCTCGAAAGGGTGCATGGTGGCTTGGTACAGAGTGTAGTAGAGAGCGCCTAGTACCGGTTGTCCAAGTCCTACGAGGGGGCCGTTGTAGAGGGTCGTGGCCAGGAAAGTCCAAGGACCAGTGAGCTTGTTAGAAGAAGTGCAGAAAATGAATTTACAGAGCCAATACTCCAGGAAAGCAATTCCACCGGTCACATTGTGCTCTTTGCGGTAATGGGCCAGCCACTGTGGATAGGAGCCACGGCCGGTTTGAGCCATCGTCGAAGGGAATTTGACGGAGTCAAATTGGCCATGCACGTAGGGCTCGCCGTCAATGGGTAGACTAGTGATGGTGAAAATATCTAACAATGTGATGCTCATCTGGCTGAATTGGAAGTCGAAGGTGTTGTTGGCGGTGTTCCAGAAGCAAAGAATAGCGGCCAGCGGTGAGCGATTGCCACCGCGTGGAAGGCGAAAACACATATCGATGGTGTGGGTAATACCTGTCGCGTTCCAGCGAGGCAGATCTCGCGCTCGCGTTTCGTGATACCAAGAGATTTCTACCGCGCTAATGGTAGGCCAGAACCTTATTTTGGCTTTGTGCAGATACACAGCCCAACTATTGAAATCTTCAGGGGTCCTTTGGAGGACTGGAATGGATCGACAGATGGGTAGACCGTAGAGGGCGAGAGTGTCTTCTGGAATGGAACCTCACGGTGAAGGACCCAGACCAGCATGGTAGTTAGGAAGTCTGAGTAGCAGGGGTCTTTGAACTGTGGTGTGGATGAAGCAACGGGCACCGATGCAGGTTCCCCAGGTGTGAGCAGCCTCCTCGTTGATTTCCTCCTCTTGATCGATGATGATCTTCTTGGGTTAAGCCATTTCTGGGTTTTCTTTTAAGAAGATGGTGTGGAACAAGAAGGTTTCTGGGTTTAAGAGACTGGAAGAGTGTCTGATGTGACAGGTTTGAAGTGACTGCGGGTTTAAATAAGAGATTTTGTGAGGAAAACGATGTGATGAAAAGACGTTTAGCAAGTGAATGGACGCGAACCTTCATTAATGGCATAGTTCCGGTCATCAAGCGTGTCATTGAAGTCCCATTCGATCAGTTACATTTTTGCGGGCCATATCTCGGGGCTTGGGGGGAAATGTTTGAGCCCAAAAGTAATTTTGGCAAGATCCCTTTAGGGGATTTAGCATAGCGGGACGATACATGTGGCCCAAAATTAAGTCTACTTGAGTTTGGATTATAGCTTCATCCATTCCGAGATCCATAAGGAAAACGAGCCCTTATTGGAATCAAGTAGGAGAGATTGAATAGGAAACTTCAATCAATAATCCTTCTATGGCAAGTAACAGTCGAAACCCTATGGTATAAATACCAGGTTTCAAGGACGGAAAAAACACAACTCTTCAATCAATCAATCGCACAGATTATTAAAGCCTCTCCGGAGCAAACCAACATGCAACCTAGTTGCAAGCCAGCGAAGCTAAAGATACGCTTTAGCAAACCCGTGCTATCTCCAAACTTTCCAGTGATTGCTCTGCTCAACCTACAACGTTGAGTATCAATTCAGTGACGCGAAGAGATCACACCACAAGCCCTTATCCGTAAGGCAAGAAGTCATTTTCCGAAAGACATAGAAAAAAACCTTGTGACGAGGTTGGTGCTCTCCTCGTCCACAGCGTTTGAGAAGAAGTCAGGTCAAGGGACCCCCGACGACTGCACCCCACGGTGCTGGCACGCCTGCGTACGCTCAAAATAGACTGTTTGCAACCAGACTGGTTTTGGAGCCAAACAGTACTCTCGACACGTAAACTAATACATAACAAATTAGGTTCCTCGATAATTGTGAAATTCATACAATACTCGACGTTTGCGTCTTACTGCTACACGGCGCAAAAACATGTTCGAGTCACTCATGAGAGTGGCACTCGCTTATATCACTAGTCATGCCTTCTGAACTACGATCAGTTTATTTCTTCGTTCAGTTAACTCGGGTCTGGGCCTTCTATGTTTGGGTTCTGACCTTGAGGGCCTGTTTTCAGAAGGCATGCCTTACTGGGCTTTGTATACGCCCCTAATTGATTTCCTGCACCTCCTTTCTTTGCTTTATGAACCTCAGTCATCATGATTATCCACATCAGAAGGTAGAGACTCGCCTCTTAATTTGGTTTCCAGTTTCCACTGAGGAATGCTAATAGCGGCTGTAATTACATTACGAGTAATGTTCCATTGCTACACTCTTAATTGGCATGTTATGTTAGGTTGAAACTTACGTAGTATATGAGAAAAATAAATCTCCACGTAACATTTTTATATACTAAGCTAAAAGATGGGATATGCCCTACTTGGGATAAGCATGCATTCTATAAAGTGCAGGCAAGGCAACGTGAGGCTTTTGTCCAAAAGCCATTGTCGGATTAGCAAAGAGACAAAGAGTCAAAGACTACTTCCCAAACCTCTTGGTGCAAAGACATATTTCACCCAAAAAAAAAATGGTAGACAACTAGTTAAATATAAGGTAAAATCTTTATATGGTACTTGAATTATTACGAAATGCATTTTTTTATACCTACAAATTTTTAGGAAGTCTAGTGTTACATGTATTATCCCTATGTTAACAATTTTAGTACTTCTGTCAATTATTCCGTTAAAGTATGGGTAAAATCGTAAAACACTTATTTTTTGTATTTCTTACAAATTTTTTATTAAACTAAATTAAACTAGGTTAAAGAAAAGACCTAGAATTGAATTTAGTGAATATCTAGGTAAAATTAAATATAAGGTAAAATCTTTATATGGTACTTGAATTATTTCGAAATGCATTTTTTTATACCTATAAATTTTTAGGGAGTCTAGTGGTACATGTATTATCCATATGTTAACCATTTTAGTACTTCTGTCAATTATTCCATTAAAGTATGGGTAAAATCGTAAAACACCTATTTTTTGTATTTGTTACAAATTTTTGATTAAACTAAATTAAAATAAATTAAAATAGGTTAAAGAAAAGACCTAGAATTGAATTTAGTGAATATCTAGGTTTACCCACCATCTCTATTGATTAATCCTATTAATTGTTCAAGAAAAAAGTTATCTCATTAGTTGACCCAAATTAATATTAAATTTTCATTAAAAAAATAAAATAAGCAAAACCAAAAGTACTTAAATTAATTGCCCCAAGTATCCGGAGAACAGTGATCGAAGAATAAATTGGGTATTATTTTTTTTTATGTGTCAAAATTTTTTTTTTATTATAGATATTCAATATATTAAAGTCTATAATTTCTAAATATGAATGAAATACTATTTTACCTTTGCTATTTTACTCACATAAGTAGGGGTGGGCACTTGAAACCGAAAACCCGAACCCGAACCGGTCCTGTACCGAAAACTGGCGGGACGGGACGG
Source organism: Rosa x damascena (assembly GCA_001662545.1). NCBI lineage: Eukaryota > Viridiplantae > Streptophyta > Magnoliopsida > Rosales > Rosaceae > Rosa > Rosa x damascena. The sequence continues at coordinate 31,910 of LYNE01002525.1, read as the reverse complement.
TTTGAAATCCTGAAAATTAACTATTTGGTCTCGTCCCGACCCGTCCCGTTTTAACGGGACGGGCCTCGGTTTGGAAAGTTGGAATCCCGAAAAGGCCCGTCCCGTCCCATTTTGATTTCATTTATTCTATTTTTCTTACTTTTCTATTTATATGGCATTTGATTGGTTGATTTTCGAGTCTATAGTCCTAACATGAACTCGAGCACACCAGATAGGCCGATCTCAATTCTGATCCCTTCATTCCTTCACGCGATCTATACTCACATTCTCAGTCTCTCACAGTATCACTCAGACACTCACCGTTCCAAGCTTAGAACCCTAGATCCCCAATTCATCATTCATCAATTCGTCCTTTTGCTTTGTTGTTCCGATCAGATCTGAAGCAAGACTGCTCTGCTCTCTGATCTAGTACCACTCTTTCAGCTTCTTTGATTATTATTCGTCTGCTTTTTTGTGAAATCGAGCTGGGTTTTTGTAAAGAATCGAAATTGGAAACTGGGTTTTGGGCTGTGATAACTGATAAGTGAGGGTTTTGGGTTTTCTTGGGTCCTAAATGAAAGTTGAAAATGGCGTTTGTTTTGGGGGAAATCGTTACTTCTGGCCTTGGATTGTGAAAGACTGAAAGATATGTTCTTTAAGTAATTGAATTCGATTTCGAAATTGGGTTTGATTTTGAATTAAGGCTGTAGATATATTGTTGCTTCTGGTGTTCGTTCAATTGCTTCTGTACAGAATATTCTAGCTATAATTTCAGTTGTAAGTC
>LYNE01002525.1:0-10983 GCA_001662545.1 Rosa x damascena | reverse complement strand
GGAGACTGGGAGCAATAACATCCCCTACTCTCAGATCCGAATCATCCATGAATGTTCTAATTCCTCTCTTGTTTTGCAATCCATCGTATATTTCGGATGTGATACTCCTACGAGTGTTAGGACCCCTGAAACTCAAAAACACATCATACTTCCACTGACGAGCTGATGATGATGCAGAGGCTGTTTTAGAGCTTGATGCCATTGAAAACGATCGAAAGAGAAAACAAAGGCAAGAAGCGAACAATAGGAAGGAAAACAGAAACTGAAAAGAACCCAACAGGAAAGATGGAGGTGATGAACAGAATCGTTGTGCCTTGAAGAACACATCAGAATCCTCTAAATGATTCCAGCCTTGGAGGCCAAGTCTACTTGATGCCTAAGCTTAGTCTCTGTAAAGAAAGTGTACGCGGTCTTGTTTGGTAGTGGAAATATTTTTCTACACGGTATACTTGTTTGGTAGTGGACATATTTTTCTACACGGTATACTTGTTTGGTAGTGGACATTATTTTCTACACGGTATACTTGTTGGTAGTGGACAACATATTTTTCTACACGGTGTACTTGTTTGGTAGTGGACATATTTTTTTTATAGAAAATTACATAGTAGCACCAGACCAAATATATAAACACAGAAAACCCACCTTCAAATAGTTTTATACAAATAAGGACACAAGTTCAGACCAAAAATCAAATAAAGCATATTTGGCTTCGAATTTTGATACAAAATGACTAAATTGCTTAGTTTTTATTATAATTTACGCTCATGCCACTGGCATAATCCACAACGACCAAAACTTGAAATCCCAAAACGCAAAATGCAAACCCAAATCAGAAACCCTAAAACCTCTAGCGACGGATCCAAAACGCACTGCAAAATCTCTGAAGCAGTAGCACTCAGCTTGAATCTGGCTCCAATGGAGGTCGGCAAGGTAAGCCCTTACTCCAATTTTGCTGCCTTCATTTATGTTTCTTCGAATTAGGATATGAAAAGATGAGGTAGGAGTAGCAGTAGAGCTCTAATTACAATCTTGGATCTATCCATCGATCCGTTTAATCTGGTCACTGGGTGGTGCTAGAAACTGAAATTCTAACCCTTTTATTGTTTTTGATTTTTGAGGCTGCTTTGGTACAACTGATCAAGAGAGAGAGAGCGCGAACAATGTTATTTGCTCTCTTTCTCTCTTTCACTGGGTTTTATTAGAACCAATGAGAGAGAGCTTAATTGCAGTCAAGGGTGATGATATGTAGATGGACTTGAATCTTACAATTTCAATTGGATGGCTTTTCTGGGTTTTTTTTTATTGAGGATTGAGCTTCTTGTTTGCTTGCTAATGTGTCTCTGTTTTGTTTGATTGAGTATAAACAATGTCAATTCAGTAGCAACAAGAATAAACAATGTGATTCTTACACTGGAGTCAGTGTCAACTTTGACATCGGTAGTGATATTTTTGTTCTTCAATTGAGTAGTAACATCGCTAGTAATAGTTCACCTTTTGTTCCTGAACAAGTGATAGCCTGCAGAAATGAAGCAGTAAGAGTAAGTACTAGTAAAACCTACACGGTTAACATAGCGCTGCTATGCTCAAGCAAAAGGCAAATCACATAGCAAGCACCTCACATCGACCAGTTATAAATGAATGAGCTAATGCATCAAGTAGTTCAGCTAGAAACTTAACGAAATTTTTTGAACTCAACAAAATATACTATTATTAATGTTATATACTGCTACTGTGTCTCAAATAGACCCAAAACACCTGATGCAGGACAAGTAGCAAAAGAACTGCAATACTATTGTTTATTTGCAGCAGTCTCGATTGTTAGAAAGAAAAGGTTTTAGAATAAGAAACTTAAGAAGAAAAGGGATAAAACTACCAGCATCACACCAGTAGGGTTTCTAGGCATCACACCCAGAGAACTTAGGCATCACACCTAAGGTTAGGTTGCATCACACAAACCTAGAGAGAAGCAACAACTTTCAATTTTTATTAACTCAAATCTGTCAATAAAAGACTACAAAGGCCTCTATATATAGGGAGGCTAAGATAACTCTAGAATAACTACAGATATCCTTGAAGAATCCTAAAGAAATAATCCTAATAATAAAAACCTAGATATATTTGAACTACTTTCCAAATCTTGACTTAAAATATTCTGCTTGTATACTTCATCATTCTCCCCCTGTTGAAAGACTCGACTCCGGCGAGTTAAAGGTGTAGACTCCCCTTCCCAAACCACCAGGTTCTATCTGAAACCATTTTGACACAAGAATGTGAAGAACTTTCCCCTTGGTCACATCAGGTTTCTTAAGCGTCCTCCTCCTGTACATGTCCTTGTCAACTGGCCTCATAGGCTTCAAGACAACCTTTTCCTTGTGAAAGAGAAAAGAATATATATATATATATATATATATATATATAAATGCCTTTCCATGATGGTGCACATCGCGAGCAGATAACCAAGGTCTTCCAAGAAGGATATGCGTTGCCTTGTATGGTTGCAAATGTGGCTGCACCTGAAGGTTGAGGCGCTCAACGGTAGAACTTGAGACAACAGGTGCACTTGAAGCTTGAGTTGTAGGAGGTGCTAGATTGTGTCTAACAACATAATAGAATGAAGTATCTAAGTCTTCATCTAGATCAGATGGATCATAAGTTCCGTAGTCGAAGGTACTGTCATCCCCACCTTCCGTTTGGTGCTCCATCTTATCTTTGTCGCCAGTGTTGGTGTCCTGGACTATAATATCTTCTTCTTTATCTGCTTTCTTAGTTGCAGAAGTTTTCCCACGATCTTCTAACTTTTTGATCCGAGTGTCCATTGATTCAATCTGAGTGTCCATCGATTCAAGTTACTCAACAATCTTTAGTAATAAAACATCTCGCTGATAGTCAGTCAGACTACCCTGAAGTTTTTCCCTGATCGTGTAGCCATTGGAGCAAACTGGTTTGTTTACAGACGACTCCAAAATGATGCAGGACAAGTAGCAAAAGAACTACAATACTAGGGTTTATTTGCAGCAGTCTCGATTGTTAGAAAGAAAAGGGTTTTAGAATAAGAAACTTAAGAAGAAAAGGGATAAAACTACCAGCATCACACCAGTATGGTTTCTAGGCATCACACCCAGAGAACTTAGGCATCACACCTAAGGTTAGGTTGCATCACACAAACCTGGAGAGAAGCAACAGTTTTCAATTTTTATTAACTCAAATATGTCAATAAAAGACTACAAAAGCCTCTATATATAGGGAGGCTAAGATAACTCTAGAATAACTAGAGATATCCTTGAAGAATCCTAAAGAAATAATCCTAATAATCATAAGAATCCTAATAATAAAAACCTAGATATATTTGAACTACTTTTCAAATCTTGACTTAAAATATTCTGCTTGTATTCTTCATCAACACCTTTTAGGATTTGCTATATATCTAACCAGTTTTCACTTTTGGGTAGGTTTCATGATCTAGAAGTGGAGGACCACCTGAAGTTTGTCACCAAGTGGATGCTTTCTCACATTGAAGATGGTGAGAAAGAACTTAATAAACCAGTCATGTTCACCGAATTTGGCTTGGCAGACCAGCTTGATAGATTTTACAAAACTATTTTTGATGTCATTTACAAATTTGCAAAGAAACACCAGGCTGGGGCAGGTTCTTTAGCATGGCAATTTTTGGTTGCAGGAATGGACAAGTATAATGATGAATTTGGGATTGTTCCATGGGAAAGGCCATCTACCTATATGTTTAGTGGGTGGGACACTGATAGGATTGATAATAGCTCTCTTATAGATGCCAGCACTAGCTCTCTTGTAATGATTACTACTACATATGTGTTGATAATTTATACAATTTGTTTCATTCCTTTACTATATGCATCAATTTTGTATCGCAATGCATTTGTGCATTTACTAGACCTCAGGGAAATCATAAGAAACATTCATGCTCATGCATAGTGCACTGCATTTTAAGTAAAATGCAGATCTAAAATCCTGACTCATAAATTACATGACATTTAGGCTTCTTCAGCTACGGTTTGTGAATTTGGGAAGGAAGTGGAGCTAATTGTGCATGTAAAGCTTCGTTTTTGTCAAGTTCTTGTTGTTGGCTCTGTTAAATTATTCCTTACTATTGCTAATGCTATATTTTTTCTTTATCTGCTGCCTACATGGTGATTGCTTCTTTTGGTTATAATTCAAGTATTCTAGCTTCACATCCTATGGCAACACAGAGAGTGCAGGTGTACTATTGTTAGGAGGGTCTCTGTTTTAATTGTAGATCCAGTCTCATATAAATGTTTGCTTGAAAACCAATAATTGAAGATAGTTTTTGTTTTATCTGTGTACAATTTGGCAACTTGTCTAGGTGCAAAAGGGTGATCTTGCTACTAGTTTGGTAATTTTGCTTTGGGAATAATGCGATTTTCTATGTTTTTAATTTCATTCATAGATTGACAAATCTAATTGCTACTGCTACTGAACCAAGGACACGTTCAACAATAAAGAAGAAAAAAAATCCTGCTACTGCTACTGCTATTGTAAATGAAGAAGCTATTGAACCAAGGACACGTTCAACAATAAAGAAGAAGGAAAAATATCCTGCTCCTGCTCCTGCTATTGCAAATGAAGCTGCTACTGAACCAAGGATACGTTCAGCAATAAAGAAGAAAAAAAAATCCTGCTACTGCTCCTGAAGCTGCTACTAAATCAAGGACACGTTTAGCAATAAAGAAGAAGAAAAATCCTGCTACTGTTCTGCTTCTGCTATTGCAAATGAAGCTGCTACTGAACCATGGACACTTCCAGCAATAAAGAAGAAGAAAAAAATCCTGCTACTGCTCCTGCAAATAACTATTGGACGAGTGTAGTAGCAGGATTAGACGATGACATGTGCAGTAGCAAAATTAGACGAGTATGAGTGCAGTAGTAGGATTAGGTGATGACGAGTGTAGTAGTAGAAAATGAGTAGCAAAACTAGACGAGTATGAGTACAGTAGCAGGATTAGATGATGAGATGAGAGTAGTGGGAGAGTGAGGTTTTGTGAAGTAACATAAAGGAATTATTCTCAAGGAAAAAAAAATAATATAAAAGGATTATTCTAAAAAAAAAAGTAACATAAGGGGATTAGAAGTCAAAAGAAGTAGTTAAGGGTAAAAAAGTAAATTAACTCATGACATGTGGCAAGTGGAGAACACATTGTCCTTATTTGTAAGATTTGATCTTTATAAATGGATTATAAGTCAAAAGAAGTAGTTAAGGGTAAAAAAGTAAATTAACTCATGACATGTGGCAAGTGGAGAACACATTGTCCTTATTTGTAAGATTTAGTCATTATATGTTTAATTCAATCTTTAGAGGATGTATTTGTTAAGTCATCTTTTGTCAATAACTTATATGTAATTTGTTATTTTTTCTACACGGTAGTGGACATATTTTCTACACGGTATACTCGTTTGGTAGTGGATATATTTTTCTACACAGTATACTTGTTTGGTAGTGACTATGGTCAGCTTTGGCTAATCAGATTTTTCTTTCTTTCCAAGTGGACATATTTTTCACTTTCGACTAAAATATAATATGTTATAGATAGTGGAATCCAAACATTGATCCAGATTTTATCAAAGTGAATGCATAAACCCTAGTTAGTAATATTAGGGAGGGGAGTAAAAAGTCAAAAATACATACGTGAATAATTCGGTAAGTTTTAGTGAAAAATACTTCAAAAAATTCAGTTATAAACCCTAGTTAGAAAAATTCGATACGTACGTGTTTAAAATAAAATGTAATAAAAAATACGTACGTAAAAATATGGATTGATATTTGTCATTTCTAGTACTTATATGTAGTTATATGACTTCTTAAACATAAATTTTGAAGAAAAATCAAGGTGAATCAAAGCTTTTCTCAAATATTATCACTTGGATATACAAAACTTCAACAAATCTAAGTTATTTAATAAATAAAAAGTATAAATAATATTATTAATTGTATAATTTTTTAATTATAAAAGTTTAAAATTCAAAATTAATCTTAAACTTGATTTTTTAATTGAAAAAAATAAAACAATATATATATATATATATATTTTTTTTAAGTTTGGTTTATTTTTATTTTTTTTCAATTGAAAAATTCAGGAATAATACGTATTCGCGAATAATTTGGCTGACTTAAAAAAAAGGCTAATTTTTTCAAATCTTTGAGAATGATTCGGAAAACGGGTGTTTTAAAAAAAAAATTCGTTAATTCGCAAATTAACTAACTAGGGCATAAACCAAGGACTTTAATTATATAGAGAACTCTAAAAACCTAAGCGCCGCCCTAAACGACTACCGCACCGGTCACTATGTTGCAAGGTAATATCTTTGTATGGAATTGTCGAGGGATAGTAAATACCGAGACGCAAAGAGCTTTGATTGATTTGGTTCAAGCTAAGCGAACATTCCTCATCTTTTTGGCCGAAACCCTAGCTACGCAACAATTGATTGACTCCATTACAATTCGCCTGTGTTTTGCAGATAATATTTGCGTCCAAAAGGGGCGAAACTCCCAGGGGCTTGCAATGCTGTGGAGTCATGAACTCCATGTTGATTTGAGTACAAAATCTCCGCATCATATTGATGTTGAAGTCAGAGAGAATGATACAGATGAGGTCTGGCGATTCACAGGTCTATATGGCTATGCTGCAAGGGAAGATCAACATAGAACATGGTCCCTGATTGATGCCCTAGCTGCTGAAATGTGTGCCCTGTCCTGGCTAATGGCGGGGGATTTCAATGAGCTCATGGTCAGGATCGATAAGTCGGGTGGCACTCCTCGTGCTTTTGCCCCAATGGCTCTTTTTCGACAAACTATGGAGGCGGCAAGTCTTCGTGACATGGGATTCTATGGCTGCCATTTTACATAGTTTAACAAATTCACAAAGGAGCGTTTAGATCGGAGCTTCATGTCTGCATCTTGGAAGGCTATATTCCCATTAAGTAGAACAATCACGCTGCCCCCCTCTGATTCTGACCATAACCACCTATTGATTGAAGCTAGGGCTAAGAGAGATCCTATACATAGGCGTCCTCGTACGTTTCGCTTTGAGGAGATATGGCATGGAAACTCACAGTGTTTGAATATTATTCAAAAAAATTGGTCCACCCTACTTACTGGAAACATGATAAAACAGTTAGGGTCCAATATACACTCTACCGGCCAGCAACTTTTGCAATGGCATGCTACAGATTTCCAACGACAAAAACTTGAGCTTCGTGAGGTTCAAATCAAATTGTTGGATATCATGAGGCAACCATATTCAGTTGAACAATACGAGGAACAACGAAGGCTACATGTTAAGCAGAGTCAATTACTCTCTCAAGAAGAAAAGGATTGGGGACAAAGATCACGGGCTATATGGTTAAGGGATGGGGATAGGAATTCGGCATACTTTCACCGTAAAGCCTCTAACAGAAAGAGCAGGAACACCATCAGGGGTTTAATGAATAATGATGGGGTGTGGACTACTGATCCGCAAGAGATAAAGCAGATTCTCCTCAACTTTTATAATATGACTTTCACATCTGAGGGTGTAAATGAGTTTCTAAAGTCTTCTGAGCTACACCTATGAAGGTCACTTCGACCATGAATGAGGATTTAAATGCTCCATACTCGGATGAAGAAATCAAAGCTGCCTTATTCCAAATGCATCCATCTAAAAGCACAGGTTTGGATGGTATGTCTCCCTTCTTCTTCCAAAAATATTGGCATATAGTTGGCCTCGATGTTTGTATTGCTATAAGTAATTTCCTGCAGTTTGGAGAGATTTGGGAGGAATCCAATTTCACATATATATGTTTAATTGCGAAAATCAAGAACCCTATGGTGGCTTCACATTTTCGCCCTATAGCATTGTGCAATGTCATCTACAGAATCAGTTCAAAGGTCATTGCAAACCGACTGAAGAAATGGTTTCCTGACATCATCTCTCCACTCCAAAGTGCCTATGTGCCTGGCAGACTAATCTCAGACAATACGCTTGTTGCAACTGAAGCAGCTCATTTTATGCACAAGCTCAAACCTAAGAAGAATGGTTTTTCTCTCTCTCAAGGTGGATATTAGTAAGGCCTATGACCGGCTAGAATGGCCTTTTCTGCATGCTATGTTGGTGAAATTGGGTTTTTCAGCTCAATGGATCTCTATGGTTATGAGTTGTGTGACTTCTGTTAGCTATGCCATTCTTATGCAGGGTGAGCCATCCGACACTATCTACCCTACTAGGGGTATCAGACAAGGAGACCCTCTCTCTCCCTACTTGTTTATCTTATGTGCTGAAGGCTTATCATCCTTAATATCTCAGGCTGTTGAATCAGGAGTTATAAAGGGCCTTAAGATGTGCCTGCAAGCCCCAACATTGCACCATCTTTTCTTTGCTGATGATAGTTTCTTATTTGGGGCAGCTACTTTGGAGGAATGTCACACTGTTAGACAAATTTTGAATACTTATGAGAAAGCTTCTGGTCAGAAAGTAAATTTCCAGAAGAGCAGTGTTGTTTTTAGCAGGAATGTGCCAGCACATACTCAAGCTCAACTTGCTGCGGTTTTAGAAGTCAAGTGTGAAAAGGAGCATGACAGGTACTTGGGTCTCCCATTGCGAGTTGGAAAATCTAAAACTCAAATTTTCCAGTACATTAAAGAAAAATTGTCAAAGAAGCTCATCAATTGGAAAGCCAAGATATTTAGTTGTGCAGGAAAGGAGATCCTGATAAAAGCTCTTGCTCAGACTATGCCTCTATATGCAATGAATTGTTATTTGTTGCCAAAGGATTTCTGTGATGATATTCATAAGTTGTGTGTTTCTATTTTTTGGGGAGATACAGATGACAAAAAGAAGATTCATTGGAGAAGCTGGGAACGTTTATGTCTGACAAAGCATGAAGGAGGTATGATTTTTAAGAATATATATGCTTATAACCTAGCTATGTTGGCCAAGCAAGGGTGGAGACTTGTTACAAATCCATCTTCACTCATTGCCAGATTGTACAAAGCCAAGTACTTTCCAAATTTTGAATTTTGGCATGCAGAGTTGGGTGACGCTCCATTGTTTTCTTAGAAAAGCATTCTTGCAGGCAGACCTATACTTAGGGCTGGTATTAAATGGCAGATTGGTGATGGTACAAAAGCTAACATTTGGAGTGACCAATGGATACCGAACTGCTCACAATTCCTTGTTCACAGACCTCCCAACACAACGGTGGAGCTTGTCTCTGATCTCATTGATGCGTCAACTAGGTAATGGATTCCTGCCATTATTTATGATGTCTTTCGGCCATCAGTTGTGGCCAAGGTTCTTAGTATCCCATTGGGATGGCATAGTACATGTGACAAGTATTATTGGCATCCAAATAGGAAGGGCTGGTATGCAGTGAAAAGTGCCTACTGGATAGCTAGGACACATGTCCTAGATAATGCAGTGGCCTCGTCATCTCAAGGTGATCCATTCCAAGTGCTGTGGAAAAAGCTCTGGAAGGCACAAGTACTGGGCAAAGTTCATATACGTGTATGGAGAGCGTGTTGCAATCTCCTACCCACCCGAGAAAGGCTTACTACAAAAGGGTATTAGGGTGAGCTTTCTTGCCCGGTATGCCACTATGTAGTGGAAGACTCATGAGCTCATCTCTTCTGTAAGTGTCCTATAGCTACTACACTACTGTCCCAAGCTCCCTTTCATCTGCAGAGACGTTGCTTCCTAATCTCAACTTTCGAGAATGGATGTTGGAGCAAGATCTACATCTCAAAATGGAGGGGTTTGAAAAACTTCTAATGATTATATGGGGGCTATGGAAGAACAGGAACACTAAACTATGGGAGAACAAATCTAGCCCTGCCTCGGAAATCTTCTTCAGTTGTATTACCTGGTTAGAAGAATTTTAGCGAGCTAGGGCTAAGGAGGCTGTACCCTCCACACGGGTAAACAAGGTTTGGAGCCCAAAAAGTACTGCTAATCTCACTTTAAATGTAGATGGAACTTTTCTTCCCCAACTAACTAAAAGTGGTATGGGGGGAGTTCTCCGGAACGCTCGAGGTGAATCCCAGGCTGCATACCAAATTGAAGTTCATTTTGTCCGCTCGGCTATGCATGCTGACACTACTAGAAAATTGGATAATAGCCACCCTCCTTTGGATGCACATTACTAATTAACCGTGCTATTTGAGTGGAACAAATAACACCCTTTTATATTTTTAGTATTCTTTGCTCTATGGGTACTGATAATCGTGACAAAACAAAAAATATAATCAACAAAATAATCTAATACACTTATTAAAGACAAAAATCCGTATTCATTGCTAAATAAAAGACTAAGTTAATGTATTATATTAAATATTCAGATAAGTATTTTATAGATGCATATAGTTAAAGGTATGAAGTAACATTATCTAACAAATTATTTACATTTAATATATTTAAATTTACAAATTAATTATCCCTTCCTTGCAGCAGTATTGCACAAAATTATATATTTTTAATTTTTTTCTATTTAAAATATTATTAGAGCTTTTTGTATTAATAGATAAATAGAAAAAAGTTTTAATAACATTAACTCTTTCAGCCGTATTGCAGATCTTTGTAATAACTGCTGGCTATCAAAGCAGGCCAGCAACTCATTAGTTTGTATAACTACCAGTCGGTGTGTATCACTTATGATTGTTTGTTGCCTGTCCAAGACATTAACAGCCATTCTACCAATCTTTCAGAGTATGGTACCTTGATTGAGGAAATCCAGTTCATGATACGACATCTGCAGCAAGTCCAGCTATCTTATACCCCTCGCACTTGTAATAAAATAGCTCATAGATTAGCTAGTTTAACTTTTGAATCTGAACAGACTTTATGCTGGCTTCAGACCACTCCTAATTGCATCCGAGACATTGTACTAAAGGAGATTCCTCCTCCTTAGTGTAACATCCCGTATCTTCACTTACCCGTTTACTAGTCATTTGGACGGTAAACG
>LYNE01002524.1:0-14499 GCA_001662545.1 Rosa x damascena | reverse complement strand
ACACTATCGCTAAAGTGCGGACGTCGATCTTCTGCAGCGTTTCAGACAGCGACGGCGGCGTGAATTGGGCCGGACAGAGGCCAGAGGCGTCCCAGACCTCTTCTGGGCAGCGATCGAGGTCGGAGGAGATCGAGGTTGCAGGTTTCTGGGTAGCAACCTCACCTGCAACTGTAGGTTCTGCACAACGCTGCAACCACGTCGCCGGCAACTCCACCAGATTGCAGACCGGTTCGTCCGACCCCTGGCCTCCGTCCACCAAGCTGCAAACCGCTGTCGCGGCCTGAGCGGGGCTGCAAAGTGCGGACGTCCTCTTTGGAACGGCTCCGTGTATATATATATATATATATATATATATATATATATCAAGATATTATAAATTGGATTGCTAGGTAGCTTAAGACTGTTTGTGTAGAAGAAGTATATTCTCTATTGTCGTCGCCAAAATTGATCATGATCAATTACAATTCTTCTCCTAGATAGTAGTCTTATGAATAAAGTAGAAGAGGAATCTTTCGATTTGTGTTCTTGTGATTTTCAGAACTTCACGGCCATGCATATTGATCAGGAGAAGATGCAAGTTCTAGAAAATACTTTAACAATCAACATTATTCGAAGTCGACCAATTTTCACTCGTTTATATAGAGGTTCTTGCTTTATATCAGCACCTGTTAGTGTATATTATAGCCACTCTAGTTGATATAATCTGGCACTTGGTATTTCCCTCATTCCATTCACATGCCATTTGAAAGTCCTTTTCTAAAAAAATGCAACAATTATTCGGGCTTTGTATTGTTGTAGAGAAACTGAAATTGAGAGGAATTTGCTTTGTATTCTCATTGATAATAGGGGCCTATTTATATAGAGGATTACAATGTATAGAATCTCAATCATACAAGGAAAGTAATCGTACATTGAATAGGAATCTAGATCCTTCTAATTTAACCCTATTACCACTAGAGCAAGTAACCTAGAGTTTGGGCTAAACACAAATTAGGGTTTACTTGAACACTCCCCCTTATGTAGCCCAAATGCGGTGGTTCTCTCGTTGCCTCGTTAAAAACCTTGCAGAGTAACAAAAACCCAGTGGGACAAAAATAACCTCGGTCGAAGGGGAAAAGAGCACAACACACCATTCAAGATTCGAGACGAACATGTAGACATCTCCCCCTGATGTCTGCGCCTCCCCTTGATGATTACGATCATGGGAGTTCAGATAATTTCCACAAGCCAATTCTTGCCACATGTTTCTCAAACGTGGATTTGGGCAATGATTTAGTAAACAAGTCTGCCACATTGTCCTCAGATCGAACCTAGTTCACTTTGATCTTGAGAAGCTTCTGTTGTTGCTGATTGTAGAAGAATTTAGGCAATATGTGCTTGGTGTTGTCGCCTTTGATGTAGCCTTGCTTCATTTGTTCAATGCAAGCAGCATTATCCTCATAAATCCTTGTTGGCTCATCTGTGGTAGACTTCAGACCACAATTACTTCGAACATGCGTAACTATGGACCTAAGCCATATACATTCACGAACTGCTTCGTGAAGAGCAATAATCTTTGCATGATTCGAAGAGCTAGCGACTAAGGTCTGCTTTGTAGACCTCCAAGATATCGAGGTCTTTCCCATAGTGAAAACATAACTAGTTTAGGAGCGACCTTTATGTGGGTTAGAGAGATACCCAGCATTAGTAAAACCTTCCAAAACACTTATATTGTTTTGGGATGGGGAGAGCGAACGCAGTCCACCATATGTGGTGTCCCTGACACTAGATGGGTCCGAATCCATCTTCTCTCTGTAGGGATAGAACAAGCTCATATCAATCATACCATTTAGGTATCGAAAGATATCTTTAACATCAGTCCAATGGCGTCGTGTTGGCGCAGAGCTATATCTAGCTAACAAGTTCATAGCGAATGAGATATTCGGTCTTGTGCATTGTGCTAAGTACAATAATGCGCCTATTGCACTTAGGTAGGGCACTTCTGCCTCTATCACTTCTTCGTCGTCATCTTTTGGATGGAATTGATCGTTCTTTAGATCAAGACTACGGACGACCATTGGGGTACTTGAAGGCTTAATCTTGTCAGTGTTGAAATGCCTAAGCATCTTTTGGGTATTAGCTGATTGATGAATCAAGATACCATCTCTACGGTGCTCAAGTTCTAAACCGAGGCAAAACCGTGTTTTCCCAAGATCTTTCATCTCAAACTCGGATTTCGAGTGTTCAGCGGTTTCCCTTAACTCTTTAAGGGTGCCAATTATGTTCATGTCATCGACATAAACCGCTACTATTGAAAATCCAGAACTTGTCCTTTTTATGAACACACATGGGCATAGTATTGTTGACATATCCCTTTCCAATCAAGTAGTCACTTAGACGGTTATACCACATCCATCTGGATTGTTTCAATCCATATAGTGAGCGTTTCAATCTAATCGCAAACGCGCTCCGTGGTTTGGAGTCACTTGACCTGGGTAACTGAATTTCATCTGGAATCTTCATGTATATCTCCGTATCTAGATCCCCATATAGATACGCTGTAACCACATCCATAAGCTGCATGTTCAGTTTTTCAGAAACTACCAAACTGACAAGGTAGCGGAACGTTATGACGTCCATTACGGGAGAATAGGTCTCCTCGTAGTCGATTCCAGGGCGTTGTGATAAGCCTTGTGCCATAAGGCAAGCTTTGTACCTTACAATCTTGTTTTTCTCATTAAGCTTTCTAACGAATACCTATTTGTGACCAACTGATTTGATGTTGGGCGGTATTGGTACAACATTGCCAAATACCTTTCTTTTCGTTAGAGAATCAAGTTCTGCCTAGATCGCATCTTTCCATTTTAGCTAGTCAACTCTACGTTGACATTCATCAACGAAGCGTGGTTCGATGTCATCGGTCTCAATAATCTCACGTGCCACTGAATAGGCGAATACATCATCAATGATGATGAAGTTTCTTTCCCACGTCCCATGTATACTAGTGTAATTAACAGAGATCTCTACATTCTCAGGGATAGGTTCTGACATTGAGGCGTCCCCCAATGATGTCTCTTGGACATAACCATAATCCGGAACATTCTCATAGGACGAATTTTGAGCATCGATGATCAAAGGATTTGTTTGTGCCTCATTCGCTTTCTTTCTAGGGCGAGTATCCTTCGAACCAATCGGTCTACCGCACTTCCTTGAGGGACCTGCAGCCATAGAAGTCACATCATTGCCATTCTGGGAAATGGCGCCATCTCCTGGTGTCAGAGGAGTGGCGTTATGTTTATTATTTGGGACATCAATCCTTACAGGCACGTTTGCAGCAGGTATGTGTGATCTCGTCACTTTGGCAACATCAGAAAACGCATCAGCCAGAGTGTTTGCTACGCTCTGGAGCTCGATTATTCTTCGCACTTCAAGTTCGGACTGTGCGGTACGGGGATCGAGATGAGACATAGTGGGGACAGACCACGACAATTCTTGTCGTTCCTATTGAACATGTGTGTTCTTATCTCCCCCTAACGACGGGAAGACTGTCTCATCAAAGTGACAATCCGCAAATCTAACGGTAAAAAGATCACCTGTTAAGGGTTCAAGATAGCGGATGATGGTTGGAGATTCATATCCAAAGTAAATGCCCATTCGTCTTTGTGGACCCATCTTAGTACGCTGTGGCGGCGTAATAGGCACATAAATGGCACACCCAAAAATGCGTAAGTGCGAGATATCAGGCTCGTACCCAATTACTAGCTGTAACGCAGAATAAGATTGGCTTGCAGTGGGTCATAGATGAATTAGTGTCGCTGCATGCAGTATTGCATATCCCCAAGCAGAAACAGAGAGATTGGTGCGCATAACCAATGTCCGTGCTATCATCTGTAGTAGTTTGATAGCAGTTTCTGCGAGACCATTTTGGGTATGAACATGGGGAACTGGATGCTTTACATCAATCCCCAGTGACATGCAATAGTCATTGAACGTTTTCAATGTAAACTCCCCAGCATTATCAAGTCAAATGGACTTAATAGGATGATCAGGGTAGTGAGCCCGTAGACTAATAATCTGGGCGAGGAGTTTAGCATAAGCAGCATTTCGAGTGGATAACAACACGACATGTGACAAGCGTGTCGACGCATCAACTAATACCATAAAATATTTAAAAGGTCCGCATGCTGGTTGAATTGGTCCACAGATATCGCCTTGGATTCTCTGTAAGAACGGAATGAGTATTTTAGGATCCTTTGCGTAGGACGGTCTCGGACCTAATTTTCCTAAGGAACAGGCTTTGCAAAATGAGCGAGGGGCCTTAGAAGCAACCACTGAGGATTTTGGTTGGGCCTGAGCATCTGTAGCGCTATTAGAAGCAAAGTGTGTGACTACATCTCCTGTCATGGCATTAGAGCCATGGAAAACGGTGTGTATGGCGTCATGGTCACTAGGAGAGGCAACCATGGCGTCATGCTCATGGTTGGCGCCATTGATGGCGTCATCACATGGGACTTGGGCAGCCCTATGGCTCCCCAAGACGGCTGCAGCGCCAGAAGGTGCAATTGTTGTTGTCTCGCTAAGTCCAGGAATCAATTTTTGATTCTTGCTTCTTCTCACTCTGAAGAATGGATGTCCATGTGAAGTCTTTAGTATACGGAGCATCATATCACAACCAAGATGCCCTAGTCTGTCATGCCAAAGCCAATATGTGTCTGAATCCAAGAGATCTTCTCTTATGACATTGTTGGATTCAATTGGTCGAATTATAGTGACATAAAATCCACTAGATTGACACATAAGCTTCTCTAAGATGCGCTTTCATCCGCAATCATTAGTGGTAATGCAAAGGAACTCTTTTCCGTTCTCATTATGCGTTTCCGCATGGAATCCGTTGGCTCTTATATCTTTAAAGCTCAATACGGTTCGATTTGCCTTAGGAGCGTAGAGAGCTTCAGTGACTTTAATCAAGGTGCCATTTGGCAATAGGAATTGGGCCATTCCATGTCCTAGAACTAAACCTGATGGCCTAGCCATTGTAGTCACAGAGGAATATGTAGGCAACATCTCTAAGAATAATTGCCTATGTCATAGAATAGTGTGCGTAGTTGCACTATCCGCAAGACATTGTAGTTCATCCATTTCTAAAAGAAAAGCTCATAATTAAAAAGGAGTCATAAAGAAAAGCACTCAACTTTTATTAATTAGTGAAATGGATACATCATCGTTTCTTTAACCAAAAAGAATCTAATCCAATAAACTAGCTAATGCAAAACAATGGTAGTCGTCTAACTCCTTTTGATAATTTCAATGCAAATGTGACCAGGTGAGTAGAGAGATGTCAGTGGAGCAAAGCTCATTTAACTACCACTTATCTCAAAACCTTCCTAGACATCACACCTACATTAAGTATGCCTCTTTGAAGAAAGACTAATACCATTGGCATCTACTATAATAATATGGCAATTGCCTACATCTCTTGGAAAATAAAAAGACTTAATCAAAATCGCCAGTTTCTGGGTCTTGATCCTTGTAGTCTTCCACCCTTACATCGAGATCGCCATCTTGACCTTCTTGTTCCATGTAATTTGCCTCCCTTGCTTCACAATACATCTTGTACGCGTTTGCAATGTTGTGGGATGCTTTACACGCCCTTGCCCAATGTCCAGGTAGTCCACATCTGAGACAAGCATCTTTATGGTCAGGTTCCCCTGATCAAGGTGCTTTGGGAGCGCTATGAGGATGGTTATTGCCTTTGGTGGCGTCACCACCATAACCGGAGGGTTGGCCTCTCTCTCTCTTCACACGTTTACCTCCACGGTTCCGTGCACGCCTATCTTGGCTGTTTCCTTCCTCTTTGGGGCGAGAATATGGACCAAAATGTCCAGAATTATCCTTACTCTTAGGGTTTCGCTCCTTGCGTCCTGCCTTGGAGGCGCGACTATAATTAGACTCTGGATTTGACTTGGTTCCCACGGGTCTAGAGTTATAGTTCTTCACAAGTATGTTGTCGTGCTTTTCAGCTACGTTCATGGCACCAATTAGCTCATGAAATCTTGTGATGCGTCTAGCATTGACATCAATCCGATAGTTCTTGGCTATCATCAATGCAGAGACTGGGAAGGTGAAGAGAGTCTTCTCGATCAACATCGTATCAGTGATTTTCTGTCCACAGAATTCCATCATAGACTTGATACGAAGTGCTTCTGAATTGTAGTCAAGTATAGACTTGAAATCACAGAAGCGGAGGCTATGCCATCTCACTTCTAAGTCTGGAAGCAGGGAATCACGGACGTTGCCAAAACGCTGCTAGAGTTCTACCCATAGTTTTCTTGGGTGTTCCTCATTGAGCTACTCATTTTGGAGTGCGTCATTCATGTGTCTTGTCATGAGAATGATGACTTTAGCTTCATTCACCTCTCTCTTAGCTTTATTTGCTTCAAAAGCAGCAGCTTGTTGAGGAGTAAGCACGTCTTGACTTGGCTCTTGGATCGTACTCATGATCCCATCAGCCTTAAGATGCTGGCACACATCACGGACCCACTTGTGGTATCCTGCGCCTGTTGTCTCTAGTGGAGCGAAGTTCAACTTGTTCAGGTTACTCATCCTGAAAAACAACAAGAAAATATGGTTAGTTTCGGAGCGAAGAGGGCTATCACGAAAAACTATAAAATTTCTGAGCGTAGTCACTTCCAAGAAATTAGGGATTTTCTGAGCGTAGTCGCTTCCAAGAAAATCCGATTCCAAGAGGGGTTTTGGATTAGATCGAAACAACGATGTATGTGGTCGATCGTTTTCTTCTCAACAAACTCTAAGTTTGGAGGACTCTACAAGCTCCAAGCTTGGAGTGAGCACGAACCCCCACAGTTTGGCTTTTTGGTCTCCCCTATGAAGAAGAAAGGGGGGTAGAAGAAGGGATGTTGGAAGTCCCCGATAAAAAGAAGAGAAAAGTAATAAAAACTTCAAAAACAGAAACTTTTAGAAAAGTTTACCTTGAAAAATTGCCGGAAATCTTGACCGGAAAAGTTGGCAGGAAAAATGTCGTCGGAAAGTGGCCGGAAAAAGGTTTATCGGTGTTGACTGGAGGTGCTGACGTGGCGGGCGGTTGCTGACGTGGCAGGCTGACTGGATGTTGACGTGGCTAATGACGCAGGGCTTACGTCAGTGGGCTTCAGGCTGCTGGGCATCTGGGCTTCTGACTTTGGGCCGAGATCCAGCTGTGCTTCTGGGCCTAGGGTTTTTCTTTCCTTTTGGGCCGAAGCTTTGGGCTGCTGGGCTGGGTTAACTGAGGTAGGCAGCGGTTCGGTGGTGCAATATCTTCAGGAGGCCGGTTCGGCTGTTTCCAGGCCGGTTCCGGTGATGGTTTTTCCAGTTCCCAGAATCTGGGGACGAGGTGCAGCTACTGAAAAAAGATGGCAGTGGAAGGTGGATTGGAAGATGGCAAACTAGGCAGGAGATCTCAGATTCTTCTTGGGAGGTCGTGTAATGCCCCAACTACACCTCACCAGCTTGAGTACGTCACAGTGCCTCAAGACCCCAAAACATAAACCGACGGATTCGATTTACATTCCAGAAACCCGCAAGGCATTTTGTTAAATAATTTTTCATAAACCGCACAGCGAAAACGTTTAAAATAATATTGAGGTGAAAACTTGAAAACTTGTATTTCAAATATTTGTTCGTCTAAGGCTTGAGTCAACATGGAGTCAAGAAATAATCGAAATATCCGAGTATCGAATTTAGCATAAATGATCAATCAACTACTTCTGAGATAACACTAAACATCCAAGAAATGGAATTAAACTTCGAAACCTGTTCCCATTACAATCATTTACCGAAGTTGACTCCGCACACCCGCTCCGTCCGTCAATCCCGTCACCAGTGCACATTACCTGCATCCACACTGTTGTAGGGGTGAGCTTTCGTCCTCGCTGCTCAACAGGGGCTTCACCCCGGCTAGATTTGAAAACCTTTAAATACACTTTTGTGGCGCCAGTATAAAAACATATGTAAATGCATTTTCTTTAAGAGCGACAACTTAAATGACTTTCCGATATAAAATACGATGCATGAACTTCAAGTAAATACGGGCCCAAAACAATACCTGATGGCCGGTCCCATAGACCAACTACACGACCTTACCTCAAATCAATTCATAACCAGGTAAGCGTAGCGAGAGCGTCCGCTACCTAGCTACACACACAGAATCGGGTCGTCATTACTATCGCGCACCGTCCGACCGGTGTAGCTAACCCTCCGGAGGTTTTGGGGATCGAACCCAAGGAAGTCAGAGCCACCCTTCGCTCTCAAGCCATCAATGATATCTCTCACGGAATGGTTAGTATGCATTGCATTTAAACATAACCATACCATATAATTTAACATGCATCATGCTTCACTTTATATAAAACAGGAAAACTACTAACCGAGAAAGGCCCCGAATCCCCTACCTGGATTCCGAAGTCGTTTAATTCACGTTGTCCGAGATTCACGAATCTGTCATTCCTCGGGTAACTGGAGTCCTAGATTCCAATATAATAATCGTTAATAATCCATTAATCAACTATTAAACGATTATCTAATCGTCCGACCAACTTCTCCTAGTTTGACCAGGATTGACCAAAGTTTGACCGAAGTTGACCAATCACATCTAGCTTTATAGTGTCTCAATTACTGGACTTCTTATACCGTTTGCTCGATTTACACATATCTGTACCATTCCGTAAATCTGACAGAACACCAAATTTTCAACTTTTTGCAAACATTTCCAATTCACTTAATAATCACACCTCATAGTAATTCCGCTCGAATTTGCTATGGACACTCATCATTAAATCAAGCCATTTTTTACCATTTTCACATGTCCCATATACTCAACAATTGCGTTTCAGCATTATAATTATTCAGCTTGTTCAATCAATACCAACCATAATGAATCATATTTCAATGGAATCAATTATCTGCATATCCAGAATAATCAACCACACAACTTCAAGCTTCCAGTCACCATTCACAAAACCAAATTCACAACCAGAATTTGACAGGAGAATGATTATGTTTCGGAATTCCAAATTTACCTTTGAGAATCAAAGAATCGTTAACAGAGGCCATCTTGAGAATGCCTATACGTGCAGCTACCGAGCTCAGTAAACGTCAGGCAGAGCCCACCCAATTTCTCCCTAGAGTTTGAAGTGCAGTAAGGACCAAAGCATCACCGAACACCAATTCAAGGAGCCAAGCTTCCCCGGACCTCAACTGGTTTTCCAAGACGCTAGAAACGAAACTAGAAGCCTGGAATCGCCGCCATGGACGGCGGTCCGTCGATACCCGAAATCACCCAAAACACAAATTCATCAAAACTTAATCGAATTCGAGAACCACTTATACCAGCACGTAGAGCATAAGGAGAGGGTTAGTTTTCCTACCTCACATAGCCCCGAATATCACCGGAAATTGCAGAAGCATCGCTGGAAAGTTCAAACCTTTCAAGCTTCGAATCTTTCTCCACAGTCCGTGCATGGATGATCCGTGGCCAGAGGCACGTCAGCGTCGTCGAGACGAAGCGAACGCCGGTGGTCCACCGCGAGATATGGTCGGACGGAGGAGTTCCGACCGGGTCTTGTTCTCGGGTCGTCGGTTCGCGTCGTGGGTCAGAGGGAGCTTGATGCTTCTGGAACGATCTGATGCGTTGGTCTGATGGAAGGTCCATATATAGTCCCCTTAATAAATCTTGGACGGTCCAGATTAAGCGGTGGGTAAATGAATGGATCAGATTGAACCAGATAATTCCATTTCCCTTAAATAATTATTTATAATCCCAAAACTTCCAAAATTCGTATAAATTAGCTCGGGTATCCAGAAAAATTCCCCGAAAATTCCCACGAACTCGTCGTCTCGTGTCTTTTATTATCAAACCTTTAAATCAATAATTTCTCCTTGTGAAAAGTTCTGAAAAATATTTCCGAGCACCCATAATAATTTTCGAGATCGTAAATAAATAATTATAGAACGATCTCGATTAAGCTCGATAAATTTTCCGGGGCTCACAGGCCGGTTTGGTCTCTTTCGGTGGCTGGTTCAGGTCGATTTCGGCAGGTTCTCGGCTCCTGGAGGTGAAAACTTCAAGGCGGGCAGTGGTGGTTCGTGGGATTTGAAGGCTATGAATATAGGGTTTCAGGGTTAAGGCTTCATGCTGATAACATGTTGTAGAGAAATTGAAATTGAGAGGAATTTGCTGTGTATTCTCATTGATAATAGGGGCCTCTTTATATAAAGGATTGCAATGCATAGAATCTCAATCATACAAGGAAAGTAATCGTACATTGAATAGGAATCTAGATCCTTTTAATTTAACCCTATTACCACTAGAGCAAGTAACCTAGAGTTTGGGTCAAACACAAATTAGGGTTTACTTGAACATGTATATAATTTTATATAGGGCTAATTACTGTTTAAATATATATTAATTTTGTGGAAATTTATTAGAACCATGCATGTGGTCCGGTGGTTGGGGCTTTCATTTTCACACCCACTTGCGTGGGTTCGAATCTCCCTAAACGCAAAGTGTTGATTTATTTTGGATTTAATCCATATCCGGTTGGATATATAAATATATATTAATTTTGTGAAAATATATTAGAACCATGCATGTGGTCCAGTGGTTGGGGCTTTCACTTTCACTCCCACTTGCGTGGGTTCGAGTCTCCCCAAAAGCAAAGTGTTGATTTATTTTAGATTTTTTCATTTCAGATTGGCCAGGGTCATTTTAGGAATTTAACTTCCATGTGGGGCCCACCTGTGCTGAGTTGGATCGCCACGTCAGCAGCTAACGGCATAAATTAACGGAATCATAATTGATGGACCTATTGGACGAGAAAATGATAGTGTGGGGATGTTTTTGATGAAATTGAAAGTCGAGGGACTGAATTGATGTTCGACCCAAACCACAGGGTACTAAACAATAATTAGCCCTTTTATATAATATATATTAATTTACGGGCTTTACCAAGCCGGGCCTGGAGGATTTTTGGCCGGCCGGACCGGGTTTCAAACCCCTAAACCAAGCCCGACCCTCAACCCAACGGGCCGGACTTTTACCCTACGGGCCTTGAGGGCCTCCATCGGCCCACTTGATTTGCGAGCCAAATGGTGAGGCCTAGTTTAGGGTTTTCACATGATATTTTGAAACTGTTCTTCTTGAAAAAACTCTCAAGTTTGCTCAAGGTATTGAACAGGAGGTACACTTCTTTTTTGAAAATCTGGTTGGTAAATGTAAACAATGGAATCTTGTGTTCCACGAAGATGGGCTCTGTCCTATAACCCCTAAAAAAAGCTCAAACTATGAAGGTCGTCAAACCTGTGGCACGCCGACTTGAACTGGACACCTTCTACACAGCTTCACAGGTAAGAACCATTTTCAGAAGGGTACTTTTTGATTTCAAGGTGTCACTACTCCCATTTTACTTTTTATGGGTAGAACCTTATTTGGTAGTGCCGAGTCAAACAAGGCCATAAAGTCTATTGTCATTTGCAGTGCCGATTTGAGAATAACTAGTGAGAGTGATCCTTTGGCTATGGTACCGGTAGAAACCAACAACTAGCTGCTAAGTGAGAACGCCTTGCTTCTCTATTTTCCTCCCCTAAGAAATTAAAGTTCTTAATACCGGATGTATTTAATGGAAAACCAAGTGCAGCTGCTCCCACAAAGAATGTGAAAGTACTTGAATTCAATGCCAAGTTCACAACCACTTTGTGACTTGTGGAAACACTAGAAGGTATATGTTGCTTCTAGCTAAGTTGATACTGCTAAAGACTATGCAAGAGGAGCAACCAAAAAACAAAAGAGGTAGGCCTCTGGGCTCCAAAAACAAGAATCCTCCAAAGTCAAAGAAGGTGTCTGCTACTGAGGTTTTGAGTATGTTGTATTCAGGAAAGACTTCTAGCCTTAGCTTGAAGGGCAAGGAAAATGTTTAGTTTTTATTTGTTCTATGCCTAGATACTATGTGTACTTTACATAGTTATAGGCTTACTTTAAATAAGTGAGCGCTCAATTCAAGTATAGCGGGTCTATCCCTATATATCATTGTGGTCTTCATCACGAATCATTTATCTATTCATAGCAAGGCAGCGGGAGGATATGTAGTGGTCTTCTTGACATGAGTTTTATATCAATAAAATAATGTGTACGTAATTTCAAGGATCACAGGAAATAATCATCACTCTCAACTCTAAACATATACTAAAAGGTAAATTATAAAAACTCAAAAATAAATATTTACAGTAATTGGACTTTGAGGCTACAATATATAGTAAAACCTCGATAAATGAATGTTCGATAAATTAATAACCTTGATAAAATAATAAATTTCTCCAATCCAGACTTGGGACCAGTGTATATTACTAAGAACCTCACTAAATGCATAAGATAATAATTTTTCTAGATATCCTTAAGGACCCGGCGAATATATGAAGTAATAATTGATGAAAGAAATATCGCAAAAGATATTAATGATTAATGAAATATGTAAAAGCAATAGTATATAATATTCAAAAACATATTAATTAAGTAACTTTTTACAATTTCTATTTTCTCAATTTAACTATTTATCAAAGTATGAATAAAAAAAAAACTATTTATCAAAGTATCATTTTATAGTCTTTGTTCTTTCTTTATGACTTAAACGAATTGAACTTCATCCTTAATTTATTGCAATGCATGCATCATATTTGTTTTATTATTTTTCATTTTGTAGAAAGTAGTTATTCAAAATTAACAATGCTTGAAATGTCTCTTTCGAAAAATATTTGGTATAGCATATTTGTCATTTGGATCTTGATTTTCTTCGATCGGTAGACAACGTAATCAAATTAGCCTATATATTTTTTTAAATAACACATAATTTAGAGAGCGACAGAAAGGCTAGGGCTTTTGTCTAGGTTTCGGATCTAGGGTTTCTTGCTTTCTCTTCGTTCAGCACCTTATTGCCTTCAGATGTCTGAGGAGGTTTCTTCTAGGTTTACTGCCGCATTGGCCATCACCGACAATGGTCGGGTTTCGTTCAGCACCTTTTGGATCTCACTTAGTTCTTAACTTATTTGATAGTTCATGCATGTCATTTTGAAACTGCTCTATCAAAATGTTTTATTAAATGATGTAGCTATATTACATGAATTATTACGTATTCACATAACATTACTCATAGTTTATCCATGATAAATTAACAATTAAATTGATTGTCAAAGAGACAAATGTACGAAATTACTACAACTTTAACTAAATAACTGTTGTAGGAGAATTGTAATCGTGTGTTTATTATTGATAATAGGAGCCCTTTATATAGGGAGTTACAAGGTACACAAAAGGTAATAGAATCTGAATACAATTGAATACCTAGAACACTTTCCTATTACAACTCTAAACCCTAGTTTGTAGAGGCACACATTATGTCGACATCCTTCAACACTCCCCCTTATGCCGCTCAAACTTGGTGATGACGCGTTGATTGTTGCCTCGTTAAAAACTTTGCCAGGTAACAAAAACCCTGTAGGACAAAAATAACCCTGGTCGAAGGACAAAAAGAGCACAACATGTCAACACGTCCTTCACTCTTCGAGATCGAACATGTAGACATCATGTCTCTCCCTGATGTCAATATCTTCCCCTGATTGCTACAATCATGGGAGTTCGGATAACTTTCTCAATCCGATGCTTTTCACATGTTTCTCGAAGGTGGATTTTAGCAACGACTTAGTAAATAAGTCCGCTACATTATCCTCAGATCGGATTTGGTTCACTTCAATATTTAGAAGTGCCTGTTGTTGTTGATTATAAAAGAACTTCGGCGATATATGCTTAGTGTTGTAGCCCTTGATGAAACCTAACTTCATTTGCTCAATACAAGCTGCATTATCTTCATAAATGCATGTAGGTTCATCTGTGGTAGACTTCAAACCACAAGTTCCTCGAATGTGTTTGACTACATATCTTAGCCATATACATTCTCGCACGACTTCATGTAGAGCAATAATCTCTGCATGATTTGAGGAAGTAGCAACAAGGGTCTGCTTTGTAGACATCCAAGATGTCGCAATGCTTCCCATGGTAAAGACATAACCCGTTTGGGAGCGACCTTTGTGAGGGTCAGAGAGATACCCTGCATCAGCAAAATCTATCAAGACATCATTGTCATTTTGATGGAGGGACGGAGGAGCACGGAAGGTGACGTTTAACCTTGTGGAGTCTGATCCCACACTTCCGTTATTTCTTTTCTCTCTGTAAGGATAGAACAAGCCCATATCAATCGTCCCTCTCAAGTATCGAAAGATTGTCTATATGCCAATCCAATGGTGGCGTGTTGGAGCAGAACTGTGTCGAGCTAACAAGTTCACTGTGAATGAGATGTCCGGTCTTGTGCATTGAGCTACGTACAATAATGCGCCTATTGCACTTAGATAGGGCACTTCAGCCTCTGTACATACATGTGCATTTGCAAGCATAATTAGCTATAATGAGCCACGCTCATT
>LYNE01002523.1:3319-14426 GCA_001662545.1 Rosa x damascena | reverse complement strand
AAGCTGGAATGGTTATAGAGAGAAGAAAGAAACTGCACGTGGGTTTTGGGATTCATAATTAAGCAATTATGCTGCTAGTGCTTTGTTTCATTTAATTAAGTTAATTGCTCACTTAATTAATGAATGATGCTGCATTTCTTTCTCTTCTTCTTTTCTATTTTTCTTTCCTTCCCACTTTCCACAACTCGAATATTTCCACATATATTGTTAAGGGTAGTCGGATTTTGCTCTCTAGCTTGCATTGACCATAGTTGACCGTATTGACAATTAGTCCTTTTGTCGGAAACTCAAATCTTCGCCATTTTGGCATCAGTCTATCTTGTTTTCGCAACTTTACTTATTCTCTACACAATAAATAAAAATGGATTAATTACATAATAATTGACTTAAAGGTTAGCTTAATTCTCGTGTTTTAGATATAATTATATGCATAGAAATGCGTGTAATCAGAGATGCAGACATCAGGGGGAGGTGTCTACATGCATAGTCTCGAAACGTGAAGGGTGTGTTGTGCTCTTTTTCCCCTTCGACCGAGGTCATTTTTGTCCCACTGGGTTTTTGTTACTCGGCAAGGTTTTTAATGAGGCAACGAGAGGAGCACCACGTTTGGGCGACACAAGGGAGAGTGTTCAAGTGAATCTAGAATATGTGTCTGGCCCAAACACGAGGTTACTTGCTCTAGTTGAAATAAGGTTTATATTAGAGATATTCTCAGAGAATCTTAGGAGATATCCAATCAATGTACGATTATGTTTCCATGTATAACTTTATCTCTATGCTTGTAATCCTCTATATAAAGAGGCCCCTATTATCAATGAAAACACGATTCAATTCTCTCCCAATTTCAGTTTTCCTTAAACATTAAGAAAATTTTCTTAATTACTTATTGTTTCTTTTTTGAGGGAAAAATGGATTTCATTAACGCATGCCAAGATGACCATTACATATCCTTCTGTTGCCTTCAACTAGACAGATCAAGAAGTTGTAGTAAAAGAACTACTATGATACATAGAGACAAACCATTTATATTCGAACTAACCGCTCACTTATTTAAAGTGAGCCTATAAATTATGGAAAAATATAGAGATCGACATAGTCAATAGGCTCCTACCACAACCATCTATATCTTTTCCTTGCCCTTTAGGCTAGGGCTTGGGGGTTTTCCCGAGTACATAACTGTTAAGACCTCATTAGCAGAGACCTTCTTTGTCTTTGAATTTTTATTTTTGGATCCCAAAGGCCTTCCTTTCTTCTTCTTTGTCCCCAACAGCTCAAGTACTGGCTTTGGCATCATGACCTCAGCTGGCACCAACATACCTCCAGGCCTCCAGGGGTTTCCACAAGGCCCAGAGACTTGGCACTGAATTTAGGAGAGAATTCAGGCATCTTCACTTTCTTTGCAGAAGCAACCGAACTAGTTTTACCTTTAAGTAAATCAGACATCAAAAATTGTAATTTTTTTGGGGAGGGAAAGGGTCTACCTTGTTTAGCTTGGCCCTCAGTCTCAACCGGCACAATAGCAAGGGAATCCTCATCACTGGCCACCCTTGATTCAGCATTCCTGATGATCACCAGTCGCCTAGGCTTGCTGGACTAAGCACCACCAAACAGGGAACGCCTCACTGGTGGCAGAATAGGAGTAGTACATAATGCCCTAAAACCTGAAAGTCCCTTCCTTGAACTGAGGACCATGGAATCCCAAAACCTGATTAGTGAGCTCGAGCTTTCGGGCCACAGGTTGCTCAACAGTCTTGACACTAGGTGGCAAAGTATCCGGGTTGCAGAGGCCATTCTCATGGAAGACACGAGCACAGATATCACACTTGTCTACTAGATTTTCAAACAGAAAGTGTACCTCCTGCTCAAGATTGAATGGGAGACACGAACCCTAATCTCCCTCGTAGCATCAAACAACTTCCCATCGATGTCTAGGTACTTCCCGGAAATATTGACTACATTGGTAATAGTTTTCCATTGTTCATACGCTGGCGGCATATTGGTTATGCGAACCCAGAAGAATAGGTCTTGTATTTGTATCGATTGCAGTGGAGCAATACCATCATATGGCTACATCACGACCAGAGCCCGGTTAAAACTCCAGGGCCCACCCATCATCACCTTCCAGCAGTCACTCCGGAGGTCAAAGGAGAACAAGAACTGATTTGGGGTCTTTTGCTGCACTGTAAAACCCTGGTCCAGTAGCCAAACACGCCTGAAATGGCGCCTCAGGTCCATGGTTGTTGTCGGTTTCAGAGTGTGCGGCCATGCAAGGAGATAGGACTGAGATGTTCGCTGTGCACCTCCATTTGACATGGCAGAGATGTCAACCACATCATTGCTCGCAATGGCTAGCGAAGTGGCGAAGCTTTTGGTGACAGAATCAATATTAGACATGCCGGGCAGTGAGGCCGGCTAAATTCAGGTTGATTTGGCTGCAGAGATGCCGACACAGGGGCCGGAATTAGGTGCTAAGGTTTCTAGGTTTGTGCGGCCGTGACAGCCTTTAGGGTTCTATACGTATCACTTATTGTTTTTCAATTATACTTTGGGTTTTTGTCCATTTATCCCATTTTTAGGGATTTTTTTCCCACTTACCCCATTAAGTTTTTTTAATTCCCTCTTATCCAAGACACTCTAAGGAAGTCTTCCCTAATACCTCATTAAGGTTTTATTTTTTATTTTTTTTAATACCATTTTACCCTCACCTCTTTGTTACTTAGAGATAGAGAAAATGGAAGAGAGATAAACTATAGGAGACTTCGTCGGAGCCCCCAAAACACTCTAAGGAAGTCTTCTCTAATACCCCATGTTAATGTTTAAGATTGAGCGGTGGCCCAAGTCTTTGTTAATGCTAGTCCGATGGGCGGACTGCTACTTGCAATGTTCTCAAAGTTTCCACTACCTGTCAAGTAAAATACAAAGTGGCGTCAGAGGGAGACCGCGTTGGGCGGTCTTCTGTTCTCTGATGCCTAAGTAAGTCAATGTATTTGCGTTGACAGAATAACAGTAGGTAAGTAGTGAATGCGTAATTAATGAGGAGAGAGGGGAGAACCTTTTATAGGTGGGGAAGAGACTGATCTCTTCCATGCTTTCGATGTGGGACTGATATGCTTAAGTTCCCAGCTTCTGATGCCATCTTGACGAGGCCTGTGGCAGCGCGTCGGCGGTGATCTGGGGGTGAGCCGGGGCTCAGGCTGTAGCCTGTTTGGCTGTGCTTCCGTAGGTCACTCCGCTGGTGGGAGTTGGTACCGCTGGCGGTAGCATGAGTGTGGCTCATTATAGTTAATTATGCATGGAAAATGCTCATGTAAGTAGAAGTCCCCCAAGTCCCCAGTCAAGGAGGGCAATCTTGGTTGGGGAGTTGCCTAGCGGTTCGAAGCGTTACTTCCGCTAGACTTGCAAAAGTATAATTAGCGTTAGTGCGTTGTCAGCCATGGACTTACTGAGCAAATGCTTTGTACCCTTTTGGGTGGGCCCTTGCTAGGCCCCCCAGGGAGTCCCCCACTCTCCGGCTAAGATAGACCTCCGTTTGGTCGGTATATTGTTTGTTGAGGGGAGCTGCACTAAGCAGAGGGTGTTGGGTAGCGAGCCAAATCTTTGGTACTAGAGTGGCCGGGTCAACGTGCCTGATCGGCCGTTGTAGACTGTTGACGTGTCCCCAGTTTCCCGGAGGGACGTAGGTTGACTGTAACGCTGCGTGGCGGTCGTCGTTAGCATAAGGCTTTGCCTCGGGAATCGCCTTTGGCGGAAGTCCCTTCGCTGACAGTAGCAGGCAAACAATGTCGCGGGGACCTGCTTGGTTGTAGCCCAGTGAGCGGTGTTGCGCTCAGCAAAGACTGTCGTGCTTGCAAGATGAAGGGACAAGTTCCGCTAGCGGTGTTGCGCTTAGCGGAGATTCTCACTTGCGAGATGAAAAGGGAGAAGTTCCGCTAGCGGAGTTGCGTCTAGCGGAGACTTCCACTTGCAAGATGAAAAGGGAGAAGTTTTGTTAGCGGAGTTGCGTCTAGCGGAGACTTTCACCTGCAAGATGAAAAAGAGAGAAGTTTGCTAGCGGAGATTGAGCTTAGCAGAGATTCTCATTTGCAAGATGACAAGGGAGTTCCGCTAGCGGAGTTGCGCCTAGGGGAGATATGCTTGCGAGATGAAAAGGGAGAAGTTCCGCTAGCGGAGTTGCGTCTAGCGGAGACTTCCACTTGCAAGATGAAAAAGAGAGAAGTTCGCTAGAGGAGATTCTTAACGATTGGTGGTCTTCTTTTTCGACTGTTACTTCAGCTAGACGCTTCGTCTGACGGCGTCCGACACATGGCCAACAAGTACTGGGTTAGCGTGTGGAACCACGTCCCCGCAGCACGCCCGCCTCCTCGCCATTAATGCTAGTAATTATTGATTTTGTAATCGAGGCGACGCCTCGTTAATCCGGAGAGTAAGTGCTAGCGTGGGGCATATGTACGACTGCCGTGCTATGTCGTTTTTCAGCGGACAACTTAGATTGGTTTGATGTTGACATAAAAAAGAGGGAAACTTAGTGGTTTAACACTTTGGACTTTGGATTAATATTGTCGTCTTCAAGCTTCGCTCTGAGATCCGAGAAGAAGATTTCGCAATTCCGTGAAGTTATCGATCTTTGAAGGACGAAGACCTCTTGAAGCGAAGACGAGCACCCTCAAGCGCACAAGAGTTTCCATATTTGAGGTTGGTAGCCTGAATCTCGTTCCTGTTTTATTTGGTTTTTTGTTTGTTTGCTTCTGTCAGTTTCTGTTTTTGGTATTTGTAGTGATTTCTGTCCTTCCCAGGTGTGTTCTGAGGGTGTAGAATGATGTTTAGGGATGGGTTTAGATGTTTGATAGGGGGTTGACGTTTCTTGCTTTGCTAGATGGTCGAATCTGGGTTTAAGTGTATGTGCGTATTGTTCTTGTTTTGGCACTTTCTGGGTTTTCTGGGTGAGGGTGTTCTTGATGTTCATGGCTACAATCTGACATAAGGATAGTTTAGATCTTGTTGGAACTCACTGGTTTGGGTTTTAGGGTTTGTGATGGCTAGCGTCGTAGAGATCTCGAGTAGTGAGGATTTCGGCTCTGACGTGTCGCTGAGCGTGGCGGATAGGATTTTTATTGATTCGTTGCGTCCGTCTGCTCCTGCAGGAACTTCACTGCCAGAATCGCTAGACATTGAACCTTTACAAACTATACCTTGGAAAGTAGCAATGGGTCGTGCCGAGCGTCCAGAGAGCTCTAGGGTAAGGGAGGATGTTGCCGCTCATAATAGGCTCGAGGAGAGGCTAGCGTGCAATAGCACTGCTAGCGGTTCTGCTGATGGGGGAGAGGCTGGTGGTGAAGAAATAGAGTCCGCCTGGGTTTTACGTGACGGTACCGCAGTTGATGAGGCGGGAGGGCTGATGATTGTTGCAGCCATCAACTGTCTTAAGTGGGTGTTCCGCTTACCCGGGGTAGTGAAGTTGCGCCTGCTAACAGCTGATAAGAGGGTCTCCATTCTGCCAGCGGGGTATGCCGTTGTTCCCGAGGCTATCTTCCGCCAAGGTGTCACCTTTCTGATACTCCCCAACCTCCAGATCCTGGTGTGCGAGTTTGGCCTCGCCTTTGGCAAGATTTGCCCCAACATGTGACGGTTGCTAATGGCGTTGAACTTGCTCTGGCGTCTGTCGGGATGTGAAGGGCCTACCGTGGCTGAAGTACTTCACTTCTACGAACTAGTGTATGTGAAGCGCCAAGGTTGCAGCGGGCAAGTGAACTTAAGCCGCCGCCAGGGGGCACCGAAGCTAATCGAGAATCTGAAGGATTCCATGTCCCCTTGGTGGGGAACCTTCTGTATTGCTACCTCGGGGTGGGAATATCAAGCGTGGACAAACGAGGGGGGGCCGACATTCAGGATTAAGTTGGAGTTCCAACCTATTTGAAGTTGTCGCTGGCCTCCGCTGCCCAAAGTTGGAGGTTTTGCTTGTACGATAATTCCTCCATTTTGCTTTAATCATTACCTTAATTTTTTTTTTTGTGTAGCGGGCTTACGTTTTAACCTGACACGCGAGGAAGAGTGTCGCGTGGCATGGATTAGGGGTTGCTGGCAGAGTCCCAACCTGCTTGACCTACGTCTTCTTACCGGTTGGGAATTGTTGGTCGATTAACGGTTGACTCGCGCCATTGGTAAGTAACTTCCTCTGATCTGTGCCTTAGTTCAGTTTGTATCAGGCTAACCTGTTGCCTTTCGTGTAGATTCTCCGCCGGGTAACAAAGCCAGCTGCGACGCATTTACCAAAGCCATGGACCGCGCAGAGGTTAACAATTTTTTGGAGAGTATGTACACCGCTGGGCTGGCGGCTCAGCAAACCGTCGTTGACCCTCAGACACTAGCAGTGAGCCAGTCAGAGACTCTCGTGGTGTTGCCGATGCCGCATCACTCTCAGGTGGGAACTGGCGCAGATCGCGGGGCTGTTGGTGGGAGCAGGGTGCAGGCCGCCCCTGAGAAGGTGATGGAGAGAGTGCCGGCCAACCGCCGTGGGCTCTAGAGGGATCGAGTGGTGGCAGAGAGGGAACCCGTTACTGTTGCGGTGTTGGAGCCGCAGGTGACCTCGAGGCTTGTCGCCGCTGGTGCCATATAGGCGGTTGCAGAAGAATCGGCGACAGAACGACGCCGATGAAGAAGAGGAGGAAGACGACGAGGAGACCATCGGGGCCCGCAAGTAGAAGAGGGCAAAACAGGCCCCGCTGAAGGTGACTGTGGTAGCTGTCGGGGAGGTGCAGGTGAGCAGTCTAGATTCCTTCGGTATGTATGCTGAATTCCTGACCGACCCTGAGTGGGAGTTTCTCTTCCACCTTTGTAAGCGGCTAGGATTTGGTGGGTTGGATGGGACTGTCCGCCCGACCGCCGTGCAACAGTCACCATTCAGCTCGGCGTTTGGACATCTGTCGGTAGGGCTGCGCGAGCTGTTCCTTGCGGCGTCAAACCAGCCTCAGGTTGAGCGACAGCTGAGGGAGGAGATCCAATGTCTCCAGCAAGAGCTGGGGGAGGCCAAAGACAAGGTAACGGATGTTGAGCGGCGCCTAACCAAGGCCGAATGCGACGCTATGGATGCTCGCAGCAACTGACTGTCGCCATTGAGCTGGACCTCGAGCGGAACAACCATGTCTCCAAGCTAGAGCAAGACATAGCCCTGCTGAAGGATCAAGTGGCAGCTAAGGCGAAGAAAGTTGAGATCCTTCAGCGGGATTCTGCCGCTAAATCTGCGAAGGTGAAGAAGCTGGAGGGCGAGGTTGCCCGGCTGGAAGTTGAGAGGAGCTGCATGGAGGTCGCCACCGTGGAAGCGTTTAAGCAATCTGCGGAGTATAAGCGAGCCATGATGGAGGCGGTGAAGGCTCGTGCTGCTTGCAACTTGGACCTACTAAAGCAGAAAGGCTCCATTGACTGGGTTAAAGCGTTCCAATCTGCCGGGTCATCTGGTCAGCGGGAGCCTACGAGCAGTGTGGTTCCTACTCAAGCTGAGGGTGCCCGCTCAGGTAGTGGAAAGAGTAATCATGGTCCGGCGGAGTGGACTCCACTTTCTACTCAATCCGAAGTGTCCCGTGCCGAGTCATGGCGGCCAACACTAGGGAGGATGGCACCATGGTGACGCCGAGCCCCACAGCTCGCGGATCGGATCAGATGAGTCACTTAGTGATTCCACAGCCGCCAGTGGTCGAAGAGAATGCCGCTGTGGGGCCCAATGATCCGTGAAGACTACCTTATAGCTTTTTTTTATGCTGCTGGGGGTTCTATATTCTTTTGTAATGGGACTATTTTTGGGCGGGGAGTCCTGCCAAGCATAATTAGCTATAATGAACCATGCTCATGCTACCGCCAGCTGTACCAACTCCCACTATAACCTACGGAAGCACAGCCAAGCAGGCTACCGCCTGATCCTCGGCTCACCCTCAGATCACCGCCGATGCGCCGCCACGCGCAGCGTCAAGATGGCATCAGAAGCTCCAGAAGCTGGGAACTGAAGCATACACTACAAAAAAGAATTAAATTGGCTTCACTTGTTTGCGTCAGCGTGTAATAGCCATCGGAAAGGTAGATATTTTGCTTCGGCAAATTCACTCTGTTGCAAAGACATCGATAAGATACGACGGCAAAACAACCCTGTCGCAAAAACAACAATAGCGTACAACGGCAAAACATCCCCGTCGCCATAATACCAATTGTTTGCTATTGCATAACTACGCCGTCGCATATTCTGATATGAATTGCTACCACCAATGTGCCATCGCGTGTACTTAGTTCTAAACACTATGTTAGAGGCAAAAGAGAATTAAACTTTGAAAAATTTCTCTTTGGGTCAGCCTCTCTTCCGCTCTCAACCCGCTTCTCTTGCGCATCAGATCTATGAGAAACTAGTGTGGCGTTTGGGTATTCAGAATACCAAAGTCCCAAATACATGCATCTTGTCTCTGTCAAATCGGTTATAACCTAGATCTCGTCATTTCAATATAATCCATCACAAATCTGGTATTTCCTTCTTCTCTAGATTCTCTGCTCTATCTAAGCTAGATTTTGATACAGAGAGCTTCCTTTTGCAGAGTGAGAAACAGAGATGAGAGATGGGTTCCGGTTCGAAATTGGAAGGCACATAAGCTCGGTCGATACGGCAAGAACTATAAGAAGTCTTGAGTGTTTCTAGGGATTCAAAGTCATTCAACTGATAAGGAAATTAGAAAGGCGTGTCGGAAACTCCCTCTCAAGTAAGTTCAATTTCTGCTTCGAAATCCACCCATTTCATTGTTTTAGATTATCTTGTTTGCTGTGTAATTTCTTGTTGGGTCATGCTGCTAGTTAGTATATGAGGATAGTATTTCTTTGGGAAGGTTAAGGTCCAAGTGAAATGGCCATAAGTTTAGTATTCAGTTTATTTAGTGGAGTAATTATGATGCTAGTCTTAGACATTGTTTCACATCCAATATTGTTTTGAACCAAATTATGGATTATGTATCATCAAGACAAGAATACCTACAATCCTAGAGTGGTAGAACAGTTCAAGGGGGTTGCGTTTCGTATAGCATCTTATCTGACCTAGAGAAGAGGAGCGACTTTTCTAAGAAAACTCAAAGCAATTTCACTTCTATCAGTTTTGAGCTACTCTCCCTCTTGTAATACATCTTTGTTTCTGACGCTTTCTATTTTAGTATGTGTAAGGGTCTTTGAAATGTTCAATTTCTTTTGAAATTGCATGTTTTGTATACTAGTTTCACTTCTGCACTCTCTTAGGTACTACATGTTCTCCCTTTTTCTGGATTTTGGGGTTTTATATTGTTCTTTCTATTAGCTGAATCTGGGGTTAATCGCTTGTTTGGTTTTCATTTCACAAACCCATAAGCAAGGCTATTTGAAACACTGCAGGACACTAAATCAGTAATGCTTTACAACATGTTCAGATTACAATGGTTAAGTTTCTTCATATGGAAAATCAATTGAAGAAGGCAAGAGTTTTGGTGATGCTTTTGATAATGTAAGTGCATTGATGTCTTGTGGGGGATCAAGAAGTTTCTAAATGTAGGATCAGAAACCCTCTTAAGGAAGAATACCAAATTTGTTGATGATTTCGTGTATAAGTTTATCCACACAAAAATTGAGCAAATGAAGAAAAAGGATTAACTCTCTTCTGAGACTCTGAGCTCTTGACAATACTAGTCACAAGTTTCTGATTCTGTTCAAATCTATGTTGATCCATTCCGGAAATGAAAAAGATTTCTCAACATTGGTTCTGAAGCCCCCCTTAGAAATTATGTCAAAGTCATTAATGACTTTGTGCACCAACTTATCAGGAGAAAGAGGACATTGCTAGCTAGCCAGAAAGATGGTTTAAGTGAATTTTATCAATTTTGCATTACTTTGCTGTCATTCTTACTCTGTGTGTCTGTGTTTATGAGAGTGAGAGCAAGATCATTTCCTCTTATACTTGGTATCAAATCATCATCTCATAATATGAATATTATTTTGAATGGAGCCATGTGGTCCATAAGATATTTGTGGCAACATGTATTGGGGATTGTCTTGCATGATGTTTCTCTTCTCTCTACCTTCTAATCCTATGTCTGCAACATGTTTCATAGAATGACAAGGAGGACATACTGTCACGGTTTCTATTGGAGAGTGAGAAGAATCCGGAGGAGATGATTGATAAATATCTAAGCGACATAATTCTGAACTTCATGATTGCTGGGAAAGATACCAGTGCAAATACACTCTTATGGTTCTTCTACATGCTCAGCAAGAACCCTCTACACTAATTTATTGCTGTTCGAACAAGCTTCTAGTGCTTGCCCTCTTTTGTGCCCCTTTCAGATTTGATTGTGCTTTGGAATATTGAGACATTTGGTTTAAATTTCAGTTGGCATTCTTCTGTCATCTCTCTGACTTTGTTTTTGTGTCAATCATGCAGGAGTCCATTCTTTCAACTTTCTTGGTTTGGGATATCAAGTGAACTGGCCCATCAGCTTTGTTTTGACTCCTGGTGCATTGAAAATATATGTCGAGATACTCAGTTTTTTGATACTAGTGAAACTTGCTTGGTTTTCATTGACTGATGTGTGGCACCAATTGAAGGTGTGGATTTTTTAGTTTATTTTTTATTTATTTTTCTGGTAGAGTGCTTGTTAGAGTTCCTTTTCAATATGTTTTTCTGGGTGTTCAGTTTAAGACTGCATAAATCCTATTCTTTGAGATGCGTTTGATTGAATTCCTATTCTCTGTGGCAGGGTTGATGAAATAAAAATCACTAATGCTTTACAATATGCAGCTAGTATTGAGTACGTTATAAGGTGAGCATTTTAGTAGCAATGACCATGATATCTTCTGTTAATGGTGTTTATTATCCAGTTCGTTTATGAATCAAAAGAGGTGCATGAAAGAGAATCCAGTTCATATCCAGTTAATTATATTTCACAATTAATGCTCTAGTAATTTTGAGTTTTCTGTTCAATCAAATATTAATTCTTCTTTTTGTCATTGCAGGTGGAGTACAATATTAGTCTTTGGTCAAACTGGGGTTGCATCAGTTGATTCTCCAAATGAG
Source organism: Rosa x damascena (assembly GCA_001662545.1). Lineage (NCBI taxonomy): Eukaryota > Viridiplantae > Streptophyta > Magnoliopsida > Rosales > Rosaceae > Rosa > Rosa x damascena. The sequence continues at coordinate 3,364 of LYNE01002523.1, read as the reverse complement.
GCCCTTCCTCTTAATTGCAGACCAAATATTGGTGCGCAGCTGACC
>LYNE01002522.1:20966-45139 GCA_001662545.1 Rosa x damascena | reverse complement strand
ACATGTATAACATAGCAACACAAGAAAATAGCATGGTGCGTCCCTCCTCATGGTTGCCTTCCATCACGCCCAAAATGCCTATTTAGTCGCTTCATCAATCCCACAACATACATCACAACCTATCCAACATAAAGTGATTTATAGCAAGAGATTAGAAGTAAAGAAAATCATCACAACCTATCCAAAAATATAGAGAAAATTATAGAAAAGAATCCATAAAATGATGCATTTGATGATTAAGAAAAACATTCATGCCAAGATACCTTCTCAATGATGAATCTACAAATCATGATAGAAGCAAAGCCAAGAGAAAATTGTAGTAGCCATGCTGTAAATGGAGCAGGAACCCAAGAAGGAAGGTGGGAAACAACAGAATATGATACAATAGATAACAGCCTCTGCCAAGCATGAACCCCGACGCTGAGCCATCTCGTGGGGCTAAGATGGAGTTGTCGAATAGAAGACACAGGAAGCTCAGAGATGACTGGGGTAGGTAGACCAGATATGAGGTGGCAGTAGTCGTGCAACTATCTCAACTGGCTGTTCGACGAGGTACTCGATAGGAAGAGAAGCAATGTAGTCCATGGGAAGGCAAGAGATCTGTTCAGGAGGTACGACCCTGGTAGGTAACCACATAATGACCCGCGGAGAGATCCATGAGAGAATGGGGTTCAAACCTGAATGCACGCAGCGCCTAACACGCTGACGCACATATGCTCTAGCATAATCAGCAGCACGATCGATTCCCCAAGATACCAAGGAACCCTGGCCACTAATAGAAGCTTGACCACTGTAATCTGCTGAGGAAATTAAGCAACAGTGCTAAAACAGCTACTGGTGCAAATGTCATTGGTGCAACACCAAACCACGAACGAGCCCCACTGCAGGCACAAACACAATCAAAGCTGTCACAAGCTTTAGTCCACAAGCCACTTCACCAAATTTAGTAATTTGGTGTCAAAGCACTTCACCAAATTTTAAAGTGTCATAATACCCTTACATAACACAATTGTCAATCTAAGCCAATAAAATATAAATAAACAAAAGTGTAAATTTGAAAACGTAACTAAACCTCCACTATTCTATGTCCTAAAAAAAATTACTATTCTTTTTAATCGATCCATTTTTCATTGACCTCACAATATCATCCACGAGAAACACGGGCACGTTGCTAGTATTAATTAAGCAAATTCTTCACAAGAACGGTTAATATTTTTGAACTTCCACAAATACCCTCACTTGAAAAATCAATAAATACATTGCTTATATATGAGGACAGAATAGTAAATAACAAAAATAAAGAAACAAATGCATCATTTCCCACGAAATTAGGACAAGTTTCCGTAAAAAATTGGAGATGGAAACGTCCTTCACAAATTGTTCATTTTTTTTTATGAATAGGAAAAAACAAAACTCGATTAACATGTGCTTCGGAAACGTCTGTCACAAACAGTTCATTTTTCTTTTTGCAAATAGGAAAAAACAAAACCAATTGACATGTGCGAAGCATTTGAAATAGAAGAATAGACTGCATGGACAAAGGTGTGAGATGAAGCAGAAATTATATATGCACTAAAAAAGGATAGGGGATACTATAGCTTATGAATAGTAACTTCTTTAGGAATAGTAGTTTCGGTTTTGCTCCTCCCTCCTGTCTATTCTTTTACAAAATAGCCCCTTCCAACTGTCTACTTTCTATTGCACCGTTCAATTCGTGGGGCAGTGATAATTTTAGACGTGGATGTGCATGCTTTGATTGGCAGAAAGTGAGAGAGTTGTAGAGCGATTCTGCATGTAGCCAATAGAGATCAGTCGGAAGAGAGACAGTGTACAGCTTCCTTGGACGTGATGAGCCTGTCTTCTCCATTCTAAGAGGTATTTGATGGATTTTTCAAAAAAAATCTTATAAATTACTATAAAATATCATATGTCATTGATTATGAGTTTGAGTGTGTTATTGATTTTGAGGGAGCCGGTAGATAATTCTAGAGCTTCTGGGAATTGAAGGAAGAAGAACGCAGTATTAAAACAAATCAATTGAGGTACGAAGCTGTGTTTTTGTTTTAGTTTTACAACTGGATATTTGGTGCATGATAGCCATCACATTTCTCGTTCCTCGATCTGGTTGAATCACTAAATTGATATGTATTAAACTATTGAAAACAAATATCAGTAGAGTGAAAATGAAAGGACTAAAGTGGTTGTTTAAATTTTTTTTTTATAATAAATATTTTTTTTTTATAATAAATAAATATATATATTTTTATAATAAATAAATATAGTTGATTTCAGCTAAAAGAATTATTTAGTTCCTTTACTTGAAAAAAGAAAAACACCAATATAAATAAGATTGTTGTTCTACCCTATTTGAGTTATTTGGTACAAGTGTTTCCATCCTCCTACAAAAAAGTTCTATGTCATTATGGATGTCACTTTCTTTGAGGATGCTTGTGATTTCTCTCCCACCAACACTTCTCTTCTGGAGGAGAAGTTTAGCTATTTTGAAAGATGGTTAGTGGAGGTCAAGAGGATGAAGAACAAGATGAAAATGAGAACCAGAATTCGACTAGTTGACCCACTCTGTCGATCAGCCGAGTGATTTAGGGCTCAAACCTATACAAGCTATGAAGTTGCATTATGACAATATATATAGCAGCAATTGATAAATCACATAATCTGGTACAATATGATCGTACCAAACATGTGGACGTTGATAAACATTTTATTAAGGAAAAGCTTGATGCAAAATTGATCTTCTTCTCATTTGTTCTAATTGAAGAGCAGTTAGCAGATGTGTTGACTAAAAAAGTTTTCGCCAAGGTGTTTAATGACTCACTTGACAAATTAGGCATTCGTGACTTGTATGTTCCAACATGAGGGGGAGTGTTAGCATGAGTCAGCGTGTCATGTGAGAATGTACTTATTGTATTCTATTAGGAATGTAACTACCACTTATTATAATAATTAGTACTTACCTAGTCTGCACCTGTAACCTTAGTGTATAAATACTTCATTCGTATTCTCAAGTATTACTTCATTTAGAGATTGATAAAGAAAGAGCAACATTCAAAGCAACGTGAATCATTACTTATCTCACCTGAGTTGTTACGATATTCACTTGTGAGTCAATCTTCTATGCACTGATTAACAAAAAATAACATGCATGGAAACATAATAAAACAGCATGGTGCATGCCTCCCTCCTCATAGTTGCCTGCCATTACACCCAAAACGCTTGTGTAGTCGCCTCATCAATTCAGCAACATATATCACAACTTGTCCAAAAATATAAAGCAAATTATAGCAACGAAACCACTAAATGATAAATTTTATAAGTAAAAAAAAAAAACATGTCATGTCAAAGATACATGCTCAATGATAAATTTGCATACCATTATAGAAGCAATGCCGAGAGAAAATTTCAGTAGCCATGCTGAAAATGGAGCAGGAACCCAAGTAGGAAGGTGGGAAACAACAAAATGTGATACTGTTGATAGCAGTCTCTGTCAAGCATGAAACGTTACACTGAGCCATCTTGTGGGGCTAAGATCGAGCTGGCAAATAGCTAGAAGACACGGGAAGCCCAACAATGAGTGGGGTAGCCAAACGAGATACAGGCTCAGGAGGTAGTTCTATAATGACCTCATTTGCTATTCGAAGATGTACTCTATAGAAAGAGAAGCAATGTAATCCATGGGAAGGCGAGATATCTAATCAAGAGGTATAAACTCAGTAGGTAATTACATGATCACTAGAGAAGAAAGCCTTGAGAGAATGGGGTTGAGTACCAAACTACGAACGTGGTACACTGAATACACAAACATATTTAGAGCAGGCAAAACGCTTTCATCAACAAGTCTTAATTAAGTATTCATTTTACCAATGCTCTATCATCAACTAAAAATAACAAGTACTGTGCAAAGTAGAAATTACCATTTTTAATTTGGATATCATCCAGTACTAAGAAAACATCCATGAATTCTCAAAGCATAACAAAATAAAAATCTATATAGTGATAACTAGAGAACTAAGAAATTAAGCTAATAGAGAATAACACGTTGATAATAGAATAACTACTACTACTAGTAGGCCAAAAAAACTAATCAAACAGCATAGATCAAATTGCTAGTAATTTATTTTATTACTCTTCTAGCCATCTATAAGGAGGTAATTCCCACCTATTGGAGTGTTGAGTGCAGCCCTCATAATATTTAATCTCATATTATCAGGGTCGTTTGAAATAATTGTATGAGAAGCGTCCACCAAAATCTTGACTTTGTTTTTTGTCCTTCCAAAAGGGGTGAGTGATAACCACGTTCAAAATCTATCAATACCTAAATTCATGTTGAAGTATGTTGGAAACGAATCCTTCTCATCCCAGGCCTCGTGGGTGTGCAAAAGTATATCTCTTAAAAAGTCTCCAAGTTTTTTAATATGACCATCTCTCGAAAACTTTATTATTGTTGTAAATACTACAATTATGTGGTTGTCCACGTAATTATTTTGGGACAACATGTAATACTCATTAGTTAGAGTCTATTATGTAAATTAAGGGAACTTGAGATTGATCACCAAGAAACCATAAGAGTGATCACCAAGTAACCTTGGGAGTGATCACCAAGTCATCTTATGAGTGATTACCAAGTTACCATATGAATAATCACCAAGTTAGTGTGATCATCAAGTAACTCTATGTTACGTCCCGAACCTAGAATTATCGATTTACTAATTAATTGGACGGTAAATGTCAATTACTTTTAATTTTTACTCCGTTATCTTACTTTAGTGGCCCTAAAAGATGACTTTTTGTTCGGGTCAGAATTTGAGGAAATGTTCTTCATGAAAGTCGTAGAGGACGTTAAACCAAGAACGTGCATATGTGGTTCGTAAAAATCGGAGCTCGTATGCGAAAGTTATAAGCGAAAAACTAAAGTTACTATTCATGGTTACTGTTCATAGTAAGTTTCTATAAATAGTCGAGTTACTGTGGTAAGTTTCCGAATTTGGAAACTTACCCAGCATTTTCTCTCTCTTCTTCCCCGATCCTTTTCTTCCCTTTCGGTCGATTTCTTCTCCCTCCGAATCGCAGCGATTCCGGCCACCCCACGACGAAACCCTGCTACCATTGGATTCGCCTCTTCCTCCTCGTTATGCCCATGGCCGGATTTCAAGGTATCTCGACCGGAGGAGCCCGGAATTGAACCAAGAAGGCTACTGTAGCAAATCTGGTTTTTCGGCGATTCCCGGCGATTCCGGCCATCTCCGGCCACCAAACCGGCGTCGAAGGTTCGGTTTTCATCACTCTTCATTTCCCCTATGGCCTTGTATCACGATTTGTAGTGAAGAAGTCGAATTGAAGAATTGAAATTCTAGGGTTCTTGAATTTCTGGGTTTTTGTACACTGTTTCGATTCGACTGTTTCTAGGCATAATTTGGATGTGTTGTAGTTGAATGAAATGACCAGTGGGTAGAATTGATGTTGTACATGAAATTTGGTGATCATAGGAGGAGATTGATTCCGGCGAGTGACTGCCACTCGCCGCCACTGTGGGCGGCGCGTGTGGTGGTGTTGGGCAGAGTTTCAACTGCCGTAAATTAGCCATTAAATTGTTGATACAATGTAGTTTCAATATTGATAACTTCGGATTGGTTTCGGAAGTGTAGATATGGTTTTCGTTATGGTTAGGATGTGGAATTCGTAAATTAATTCTTGGATGATCCGTTTATCGGATTTCATTAATCAGAAGCTCAATGTAACGAAACGAAACTAGAAAAGTGAAATTGGAGATTTTAGAAGATTTAAGAACAATTGGGACATGATTATGTTTAAGTGAATTTATTTTCCGTCCTGTGATTATCGGTTCACGAACATTGTATTGTACAGGTCGTGAGGAGGATTCTCACGAGGAGGGTTCGGATCGACGGCAGACTTAGCCGTATACTGTGAGTGGACGTTTGATTTTAATTCATGCATGCAATTAATTTTTCCTAATTTACGAGATTATTTAAATTATCCTTTTTACTTTATGAATATATTATCCGATTTTAATCATGAATTTATTCATCGTTCGAATTTCGGATTAAAAGTGGTGATGCTCCATTCTAAATTGTTATTTGAGATAATCATTGATAACATGTTTCCGAGAGTACTTCGGAAATGAAAACATTGTTGATTTACCGGTTTACGTTTTCCGAGGAATTCTTGGAAATGAGATTTCCTTTGGATTTTATTGATTTATTTTATTGTTGTTAATTGATTTACGGATTTGATATTATTTTTGGCGTGCGGGGCCACGTCATTGGAGTACCATGAATTTTCTCGAGATTTTTCGAGTATGGATGGGATTCATACTCGTGTTTAGTTGTGAGGTTGGGGTAGCCTTATTGATTTACCGATTTTCGTGTGGATTTTAACCCACCATACCCGGGTCGTATTATATTTTATTGCTAGCTAGCCTATTAGTACTCCTCCCTACTTACTTTGTGTTCGTGGGCGAGTAGAGCCGAGCATGGGATGCTCAAGAGTGTGGGACACTCCGACCCGAGCCTGGGAGGCTCCTTTTCTATCGTATGGTGATGACGCCTTCCCCATATTATTATTTATTTATTTTACTTTTTTATCCATTTTGACTAGCGGGGCTAGTCGGACTTTCTGTTAACCAGCGGGGCTGGCATGGTTCTACGAGTTGCTTGTAATTGTTTTAAGAGAATTGTTTCACCCTTTTGCATGCATGCGAATAGTTTTAAATGAATGAACGTGGGAAAGTAAGAAACGTTTTCTTTATTTAAATCATTTATTTTTGTCCACTCACACTAACGTTTTATTTGCTTACTTTCCCCTGGGCCTTTCGGTTTCCTTGCCCAGTTCGCAGTGCTGCTGTTCGGCGTTAGGATCGAGGCTTAGCACCATTCCTGCCACCTGTCCTCCGTAGGTTATTATTAACCTACCGCTTGTAATATATTTTATTTTCCGTAGATCGCTCTGATGACCTTGGGAGGTTTAGTAATTTGTGTGTTATCTAAGTTGCCGGAGTTGTGTTTTATTTATGGGGTTGAAGATTATAATCCCCAGGTTGTATTGTATAAATTTTACCGTCTTTATACTTAGACTTCAGTTTGGTACTTTGTGGTGGTTGTAAAATGTAAGATGACTTCGTTCTTTTGGGCCTTGGATTTGGAAGTGTTTACTTTCGTTGTTTTTAACAGGTTGGGTTGTCCACTTTTAGGGGAAGTTCTGTCGAATTTTTCCTAAAAGTGGGCCCCGCAGGGCCTATCTTGGAAATTAGGGGGAATTTTCGGGATGGGTTCTGACACTCTACCCCTATTTAAAGGGAACTAATGAGAATGAGAAGACACACCTCTTTCGCCCATTTATTCTTCTCTCTTCATACTCTACTTTCTAGCAAACAAGTTATCTCATTTTATAACACGTTATCAGCACGATAGTCTCTCGTATAAACTCCCGAAGATTCAAGAGTCATATGGTGCAACTTCATTCCGGGTAATACTCTTGATCTAGAGTTTAACTTGCTTGTTCTTTGTTCATATGGTATTGTCCAATATTTATTATGCCAACCACGAGGATATGCACAATTTGAAATGCAATTGCATCTACAACATTCATTGTGCGAGTGGGCATCAATATTCAAGTTGTTCTAGGCATCTTGCTAGACACACATATCAATGAGGTAAGTACACATTCTTTATCATCTTGACTTATTACCATCCTTATGTTTGTTTATGCTACATTTAATCATTTATATCCTTATTCATTATAAGGAACCGCAAGTTCCTAATTGGTCTATCTCGAACCCGAAGTTTCGAGTGCTAAGCATTTGAACCCCAAGTTCAAATCACCAAAATTTAGAACACAAACTTCCTAATTGGTCTACCTCGAACCCGAAGTTTCGAGTGCTAAGAGTTTGAACCCCAAGTTTAAACCACCAAAATTTGGAACACGAGTACCTAGTTGGTTTGTCTTGAACCCGAAGTTTCAAGTACTAAGTGTTTGACCCGAAGTTCAAACCACCAAAATTTAGAACCAAAAGTTTTAATAATAAAGTCTCGAACTAAAGCTTCGAGTACATACATGACTTATTCATATTCAAGCATGAATATGGAAAATGGATACTCTCAACTAAAAAATGATGGAGAAGATATATGTCTTGCAGACAGTTCGACCACGCACACGATCTTTCGATATCGAAAATATTTCTCCAATTTAAGTATGACAAGAGCTAAAGTGACAACCATTTCAGGTCCTACATACCTAATTGAAGGCTCTGAAAGAGCCCATATTCTGTTGCCAAGTGGTACGCAATTATCCATTCAAGAGGCATTATACTCCTCTAGATGTAGAAGGAATATGTTGAGTTTTAAAGATATACACTTGAATAAGTACCACATAGAAACCACAAATGAGAACAATATGGAATACCTTTGCATTACTTCCAATACTTACAGCCAAAGGCGTATATTGGAAAGATTGGTTGCCCTCTCATTTGGTTTGTATTATACAACCATTAAGTCAATTGAGGCATACCATGTTGTGAACCAGCAGTTCACTGAACAACACATATTTATGCTTGGGCATGACCGTTTGGGTCACCCCCAATCGACCATGATGCGTAGGATCATCGCAAATTCCAATGGACACCCATTGTTGAATAAGAAAATTATTTTGCCAAGCAATAATCCTTGTAAACCATGCTCACAAGGAAAGTTGATCATGAGGCTATCTTTTGCAAAGGTTAATCCAAATTCCCCATCATTTTTACAAAGAGTTCAAAGGGACATTTGTGGGCCTATCCAACCATCTTGTAGACCATTTCGGTATTTTATGGTCATGATTGATGCTACTACAAGATGGTCACATGTAAATACCATATTTTAGAACATGCAGTTCTAATTAGTAAAACTCGAACCAGAAGTTACGAGTAAATATATGATGGAAACTTCATGTTTCCCGATTATAAAAGGACTAGAAGTTCCTCAACTTGGTATTACATGAAAGTGGGCGTACAGTCTCTCTTCTTATAATTACATGTGAACCTGAAGTTCATTCCACTCTTAGAACCTGAAGCTTCTAATTTTGTAGACTCGAATCTGAAGTTTCGAGTGGATCTAGAATGAAAAAGTTCTAGTATGTGTCACCCTCGAACCTAAAGTTTCGAGTAAGTTGTTTTCAACATGAGATTGTACAAGAACCTGAAGTTCTAAATCCTGACACATCCCATTTATGAAAACGTTGTGTCAACAACATAATGTGATCGTGTTCATGGTCTTTAAAGTTTTGGTAATAACAATAATATCAGGTCTTGTAGATCTGATTGATCGATGACTCCGGAAGAGTTCATCTAGTGGAGTATAGTTGCATTATGCACCTCCAAAAGAGACATATGCTGGAAGAGCTTGCCATCTTGTATGGGTTGTATCATAAAACCAATTTTGAAATGGCCAAATCATAACCACAAGAAGTGGGATAATGGCAAATGAAAAGACCATATAAGTGGTGCCCAAAAATCATGGGAATGCTTTCTACATGTGAGATGGAATTAAGCATTGGGCATATGAATGTTTTGCACTCCATACTACGGTAGATTTTTATCAAGCCACTCTGGAAGAGAAGTGACCAAAGTAAGCACTAAAATGCTTTCAACATGGTTGATATTCCACCGTGCTATGTTAAGAGTCTTCCTTTTTTTTTGGCTAGGACTTCCACCATAATAATATTAAAACATGGTGTTGTAAATTTTGTGATTGAAAGATATTAGAACCTGAAGTTTCTTTATCTTTAATCACATGAGAACTTGAATTTTCTCAAAGGTATCGCTAAAAAGAGATCGAAACTTTAAGTTTCTTGATCCTTGATTATATGAGAGCTTGTAGTTCTTCAGCAATGTTAATGTGGATCCTCTAAATAAGGGCCTGAAGTTCCTTTTTTTTTTATTACATGTGTTTAAAGTTCATGCTCCTTTTGGAACCTGAAGTTCCTAAAGTTATTTAAACTCGACCAAGAAGCTTTGAGTATAATTAAAGGGTCACAAAGAGCACAATTGTTATAGCCTCGAGCTAGAAGTTTCGAGTGAAATATTGTGATGTGAAATTCAAAGATGTCGCCTTGTTAAGAACCTAGAGTTCTAACATTTATGGATCACAATGCATCGTTTCCTTCTAATTAAATTTGGCGAAAGAAAGAAGGAAAAATATGTGCTGCAATGATGCGCATGATCTCTAAAAATCATAAGTAGCTCTCTATATTTATCTTTACCAAGGTAAAAGTAATCTATCCCATATCCTATAGATCTTGGTGGATAACTCTAGAAGAGCCCACATTTATGTTACCAAAATGAGAGATATCTTTGTGTTTGGTACCTTCAGTACTTAAAGTGCGTGGTGTATATTGGAAAAAAAAAAATCCGCTCTCTCATTTGGATCATATTACACAACAATACGAGGCATATATGATTATGAACCAGAAGTTCACCAAGCCAAATACATTAATTTGGCATGACCAAATTGGTCATTCATGTTGTGTAAGATTACCAACAAGATTCATTGTTGAGTTCAAATATTGTTGTGTTAAACAATAGTGATTGCAAAATTTGCTCATGAGGAATTTTGTCAAGGAACAGTATTGCACATATGATTTATCACTTCAATGAGACAATATTCTCGCCGTTAGGGGGAGAAAAGAGTGTTTTTGATGAACGACGTGAATTAATCATGTCTCACATTGAGCCTCATACCTGAAGTACGACAGGTAATTCATGTTGTGAAAATTTATCATTCACACATGAGCATGAATCAGTAAATTCATCATGTCTCAAATTAAGCCTCGTACCTAAAGTACGAAGGATTTATTAATCACTAGTTCTGAAGTAAATTGGTTTACAAGTAACAAAATCATGTGCTAAATACAATCCTCATAGTTGGGATAAAAAATTCCCTAAAGCATGAAAAGATTGTACAAGTAGTCTAGACCACACTCGAATTATGGAAAATGTGTTGGTCCAAATGATATGATTCTCCTGACGAGACTGCCATACTAAAATGATAGCGCTCCTAACGAGGCCGCACAAATAAAGCTTGCAAAAGCTATTATAAATGATGTCATGGTTGGACATTTCATCAAATATGTCAATCACCTGAAGCGTGACATATCTATAGGTTCCAAAGTTTTAACTACTGTGAAGTAGAGGTCATAAAGTCCTATATCGCTCTAACACTCTAGATAAGGTTATGAGTAAACGATCCACATTCTCTAAATAAGTTCATCCATGCGATATGACTGTCCTGTAAGAGATACAAGTCTATCGAGAAATGATGAAATCCCAAAAGAGGCATGGGTACCCAATATTAATAAGCTATATGGATAGCTAATGCATGCATATGAGAATAGTGGGATCACAAAATTGATGATCATCGATGATTGATATTATCTATGGTAGCTACCAAAATTATCAAGGGCTATGATGACATTGAATCACGTTCTCATACAAAATTTGACATGATTATTGGCCAAAGTAGAAAAGGTCATTTCCTGTATAATGATGAACGTGAAATAGTTGAACCTATAGTTCAAACACCAAACCAAATATTTTCTTAACCTGGAAGATTAAAGATCGGTGTTTGAGATAATGCGAAATTACATCACTAGTTATGGCACGAGGTTTCTCAATTGAGATAAGGGTTATGATTATCAATATAATCTCCTTTTATATATACAATTATCTTTGTATCAATACAATGCCATATATAGCTGTTATGGCAAGTTGGTGTTATAAAGGTTTCATATACCCTAACGCTTTTGTGTAAAAATCCATCCAAGCCGAGGAATGCTTGAAGTATATCGCCAAAGGTGATTACTCATGGATTTAAAACCGTATCACTATCTCTAAAGGTATAGTGCCATAAAGCATAATTATTAATGCTAATCTCTGAAGGACTTAGATTGCCCAAAAAGTAGTCCATAAAGAAATCAGAGAGCCATAATCTTAATTATGGTGTTAAAGAGCCTCATGCTCATAGTAAGTACTCAATTCAATCACTGCAAAATATGCCCTAAGTTGCCTTATTGAGTACTTCAATAAACAAAAGCTTTCGAATTCGAAATTTGTTTGCAACATACTCTAGAAAAGGTTATGGGTGTAGTTAGAGCTCCTGAAGAGTCTACTAACTTATTTTCACACATTTGTGTGAATGACTTGTTAAGCCATATAAATCCGTTTATGCTTCATGCGTATTCACAAAAGGTAAATGTGAAAATTTATGCATGTTATGATTATTTCTCACAATCAAGAGCATATGGATTTATTACTAATAGGTTTTATGTGGTAAAAGGCTTTAGATATAGCCTTGTTTCCTCCAGTATTGCTCTAACCTTACAGGTACAAAAATAAGTGATAAGCACTTATACATAGCATACAAGTCACACTTCAGTGAGAAACATCAAAACCGCCATGAAGGTTTTGCATCCTCATAAGGCTGAAGTTCAAGGAGAAAGCGCTCATCATCCATATCAAGTCAAAGTCTACACATTTGGAAGATGGTGTATAATATCAACGTGCTTCATCAACAATATCATTGAAGCTTGCAACCATGAGGGGGAGATTTCAATCGGGGGGAGCACCTAATATCATTCTCAATAGGACATATGCGCGTTGTACTCTTTTTCCTTGACCAGGGTTATTTTTTCCCACTCGGTTTTTGTTACCTGACAAGGTTTTAACGAGGCAACAATAAGTACGTCCAACACCAAAATTAATTGGTGGACATCCAAGGGAGAGTGTTGTAAATACTACAATTATGTGGCTGTCCACGTAATTATTTTGGGACAACATGTAATACTCATTAGTTAAAGTCCATTATGTAAATTGAGGGAACTTGAGATTGATCACCAAGAAACCATAAGAGTGATCACCAAGTAACCTTGGGAGTGATCACCAAGTCATCTTATGAGTGATTACCAAGTTACCATATGAGTAATCACCAAGTTAGTGTGATCATCAAGTAACTCTACCCCTATTTAAAGGGAACTAATAAGAATGAGAAGACACACCTCTTTCCCCCATTTATTCTTCTCTCTTCATACTCTACTTTCTAGCAAGCAAGTTATCTCATTTTATAACAATTATGCCAATAATTCACCTTAGAACAGACTCCGATCTTAATGATTTTAAGTTTGTTGTCATCTCCCAATACATAATTCTCCCACTCATCAAGGTGAGCATGAGATGGCAAAGGTGTGGATGTACTCGATTATTACTGCAAGCTCTCTAATAACGCCATTGGATTGGGCTTTATAGATGATAAATTTCACACCATGTAGAAGTATGAAGTACATGTTTTTTTTTCTTTTTGTTTGTTAATCTCGGAAAATGAGGAATCTAAACGTAATCCACTGTCATGGTTTGTGAGGAACTACTAGAGAGAAGAGAGAGTTGTGATACTTTTTTGAGGAGCAGATGAGTGTTAAAAAAAAAAAATTTCGTTATCTTTCCTTTAGCTTTGTTAGTTTTTTTTTTTTTTTTGTAAACATGACCGCCACATAGGCATTTTTAACGGAATAATGGACGGATGTATTATAAGGGCTTATTGAGGAATAGTACAGGTACCATTGGACTCCCTGAAAATTTGTAGGTATAAAAAAATGCATTTCGTGATAATTAGGGTACTATATGAGGATTTTACCCTTTGAAAATTTGATAAGAGGTGTAAAAAGCATAGATGTCAAGTGAGTAAATTTGGAGGTTCCAATAGAAAAACTCGGTAGATAATTGATCAAATCAACATCTACAAAAATTTCATTCAAAATTTCCAAGTTTTTCTCTAAATTTTCATAATTTTTCTAAAATATTTACCGCTATCGATACTTTCTCGATATTTTTGTTGAAATTTTTATTTTTAAGACTACCAATATATCCTCAATATCTAATATTTTAGTCCTTGGTTTGTTTTTTTCTTTGGTCTGAATGGCACCTTCCTTTGTCAGGTAGTGTTTTAAAAAAGCAACTTGACGTATTACCAAAAACAATGGGAAAAAAAAAAAAAAGAATTTGACAACTGATTTCCCAATATCTTTTAAAATTGGTCAGTTTCCCAATTTCTGTCAATAATAAAAACTTGGCCCCTCTGCTGTTTGCTATTTGCTATTTGTTCGGTTTAGGGTCAGTGCTAAAGCCTTCTACATTCTACATCTATCCCCCGGCTATATTTGTTGCTCGACCTCTGGTGTCATAGAGCTAATCCGCATCTAGCTAATTGCCCAGACTTTCATCGACTCAAACAATGAACCCATCAGGTGCGCCGTCGCCGCCACCAACATCAGATGAAGAGGTTCAATTCCAAGATCCACCCCCATCTCCTCTCAAACTCGGCATAGAATCGGTGAAGAAGAAGAAGAAGAAGAAGAAGAATAAGAAGAAACCAGCATCAGAGGCCTTCAAAACGGATGATGGATCTGAATCGAGATACGATGGCTTCCTCAGCTTCAAAGGTGAAGACAGCCGCAAAAATTTTACTAATTTTCTGTACCATGCTTTGGTTGAGAAAGGAATATCGACGTTTCGAGATGACGATGAGCTTGAGAGGGGCGATTCACTCGCTCCGCACACCATCAAAGCAATGGAAGAATCAAAATTCATCATCGTCATCCTTTCAACCAACTATGCTAGGTCAACTCGGTGCTTGGATCAGCTTGCAAAGGCTTTTGAATGCCAGAGAGTGATGGGCAAAAGGGTATTCCCAGTTTTCTATGATGTGGAACCAAGTGAGGTACGACATCAAACCGGCAAATTTGGGGAAGCTTTCTCGAAGCATAAAAAAGCCTTCAAAGGTAACACAGAAACGGTGCAAAAGTGGACGGACGCACTTAAGCACTTAGCTGATCTCTCGGGCTGGGATTTACAACTATATGAGTAAAGTTTCGATCACTCTATTTTACTTCTAGACTTTTTTATTATTATTTTTTTAATCTGGAATTCTTCTGTTCACTATTCATTATCGCATCCATTTTGATTCAGCAAATATTAAAAAAATAAAACATTACATCCATCTTGAATTTTGACTTTGAAGCGTGTGTTAAGATTCTGATTCAATATTTACAATTAGGTTATGAAACCTTGCTAGGCAGACTTTCTTTATTGCCGGAAGATCCTCTTCCGGCAATTCCTATCTTTGCCTGACGGTTTATACATGGTTACTTAATTACTTATTTATTTATTGCAGAAATGGACCCAAAGCTATTCAAGAAGTTGTTCAAACAGTTTTTCTTCAATTAAATCCAGCCGTGGATTTAGAGGAATCGGATTCACGTGGTGAGCAAGTTTTTTCATACTTAAACCAAAAGCCATACAGCGGTGAGACAACCATTGCACGAGTAGTTTTTGGAAGGATTGGTTCTCAGTTTGAATGTTACAGCTTTATTGGCTTTCCTTTTAGTTGATGAACAACAATAGAAGAACGATGTATTTCATTTTCTTATATGCTGCTTTTGTTTCCAAATCGGAGTACTCTTCTTTATTAATCTTATCACTTATCGTCATATCGACTCTGAAAAACCATACCTGATTTTCTTGGTTACTTTCAGGAAAAGAAGCAGAGTGGGTACCTTCAGAGTTGCACTCTTCCATTGAAAAGGTACAAGAAGAGAACGAGATAGAGACTAGAAATGTGAAAGAAAATGTTGTAATTGAGGAAGATAAGAGTTCAGCTGAACATTTACAAGGATTATTTCTATATTGTTCCCTTTTTCCGGAAGATTTTGAATTTAGAAAACATGAGTTGGTTCAGTTATGGATAGCTGAAGGCCTGGATATGAAGGAGAGTGAGCAAGAGACAATGGAAGATGCTGGCATTAAGCATTTCAATACATTGGTCAGTCAAGGCTATTTTATGTGCTCCAGATGTGATTTCAAAGTGGGTTTTGATTCAGTCTTCTCAGTGCCCATGTATAGTCCCGGCAATTTTTTCTACAAAGTAAATCCTGTCAAGCTTTCGGTTTTAGAAACCAAAAGCTCTGATTACTTCATGGCCGTGAATAGTAAGTTAGATGGAGCATCTGAATCAACAACACAACATTTGTCTTTCGCGTATGATGACATTGATGACATGACTTTTGGGGCTATTCCAAAATTTAAGAATCTGCGCACGCTGCTTTTGCTCTCTAATCGTGTATCCTCCATCAAACGTATCCCTGCTGATTTGTTTTTGAGCTTAAACTTCTTGACTACATTGAAATTGAGCCGAACACTCATCTCGGGATTGCCAGGTTCCGTTGGCAATGTAAAGCCATTACGATATCTTGATGTCTCCTATACACCGATTAGGTGGTTGCCTGAATCAATAGGTGGTCTTAATAACTTGCAGACTTTAAAGCTCAGAGGTTGTATACACTTATCTGATTTACCAAGGAGCATGCACAGGCTCACCACTCTACGACATCTTGATTTTGATATCATTGGACAATTGGATTTCATGCCTGCTCACTTGAGGAATTTGACTGATCTTCAGACTTTGTCAGCATTTCTTGTTGATCAAGAAGATGGGCGCCGCATTGGAGAGCTAAAGAATTTAAATGATCTTGGAGGAGCACTTCGCATTTTAAGGCTTGAAAATGTGTTGAGCAAGGCAGATGCTGAGGAAGCGGATTTGCCAAGTAAAAAATGCCTGCAGCGGTTGGATCTCCATTGGACTAGTCTGGTGGTTGAGAACATAAAGTTGCAAGAGGAAATCCTTGGCTCTCTTCGACCCCATGCTGGCCTTAGAGAATTACAGATATTGTTCTATAACGGTACAAAACTTCCAGCTTGGTTGAGCAGTCCATCTTTTAGTGGCCTTGTTGTTATGACCCTCTTCAACTGTGAAAACTGTGACCTTCTCCCATCTATAGGTCAGTTACCAGAGCTTAAGTTTCTTTCGATTGTACAGATGAATAAGGTGAAAGAAATCAACCAGACATTTTTCAGAAGTACTGATGACCTAATTGATAAACCCGTCAATGCATTTCCAAAACTTGAGATACTAGAGTTCGACATCATGCTGAGCTTGAAAGAGTGGAAGAACGTGAAAGAAGGTGATTTGCCATCCCTAATTAAACTCTCAATGGAGTCTTGCCCGGAGCTTGTGACTCTTCCATCATTTTCCAGCCTCAAATGCCTGAAGTATATGGAGGTAAGGCAATGTCAAAAGCTTATGTCCTTGGACCGCAATGAACTACCAACTTCACTGGAGTCTTTAATAATCAGAGACTGCCCTGAACTGAAAGAATGGTCTGACAAGGAGGGAGATCAATAGTTGGGGAAACCGATCGAGAAGTTTGTCCTTCATTCTTGTCCAGAATTGGTAACCTTACCTTCAATTTGTCAACTAACTTCACTTAAAAAGTTAGGGATTGAAAATTGCGGCAAGCTTGCATCATTGTCAGTGGGAGGACTACCTAGCTCACTCGAAAGTTTGAAGATTTCACAGACTTGCATCTCAAAGCAGATGTGCGAGGAGGGAGGCAGTGAGCGGGAAAATGTCAAATCTATTCCTGAGGTAGAAATTGATGATCAGCCAATTCCAACAGCGCCTTTTCCCATGCCATGATGTTAGCATTGGACATTAATGTTTATCTATCATGCCATATACAGAATAATTCTGAGTTTGATAACAGGTACCACAATTTTATGATCTTGTATCTGTTAACTAGTACCATTTGTATTTGATGATTATTTTACTTGTTTGTATAGTAGCTCATTGCTCACCACAAGTTTCCTTCTTCCTCTGCATTAGCAGCCCTCTAATTAACTTTAAACTGTGTTTGTTTTAGAGCTGGTCTGAACTGTAAAGTGCTCACATTTTTAGTACCACTCCCGTAACCAATCTAGGTTGCCTTATATAATCATGTCTTGTGTTGAGGATTACTATGTCACATGAAAGATTACCGATCACTGTCTTAGTGTTTCATTCCTGAATAACAGAATTTTCTTTTCTCTTACAAAATCCAGTTATGTCTTGGCTCTGCCACTGCATCAACTTGAACCAGCTTGGAAATTGAAGAACTGGAGTATCAATCTCTATGGATGACTTATGCTAAATCCTAGTGTGAGTGACTTCTCCTATATACATAAACAACTTATTATTCTATTTCTTTTGCAAGAAGTTTTACAAAGGGGCAACACTTTCTCTAAATCCCCAGTATTAGTTCTATGCTCTTTGTGTGAATCTGTTTTTCTCTCTCATAATCTTTAATCAGTCCTGCTCTTTTATACATTCATGTAAGGGTGATTCGTTACAGTATGTCCATGATGGTTAAACAAGTTGATCACTTTTGCATCCATATGTTGTGCACGTGCAGGTAGATGAGATGGCGCTCCAGAGAACATGTTTAGCAGCTGAATTTTCTTGTTGATTGTGCGAGTGACTTCTCCTATATACATAAACAACTTATTATTCTATTTCTTTTGCAAGAAGTTTTACAAAGGGGCAACACTTCCTCTAAATCCCCAGTATCAGTTCTATGCTCTGTGTGAATGTGTTTTTCTCTCTCATAATCTTTAATCAGTCCTGCTCTTTTATACATTCATGTAAGGGTGATTCGTTACAGCATGTCCATGATGGTTAAACAAGTTGATCACTTTTGCATCCATATGTCGTGCACGTGCAGGTAGATGAGATGGCGCTCCAGAAAACATGTTTAGCTGCTGAATTTTCTTGTTGATTGTGTTGTTGCAATTAAAAACAAAACAAAAAAGTGTCGTTTGTTTTTCTTTTATTTTCTTTCCTCTTCCTGTTGAAAGTTCTAGTTGATTATTGTTCTGTTTTTTTTTTCTGTTCTCTTAAGGGGGGATCAGTGAACCAATCCTGGTTTCTTCTCATAAGTCAGACCTATGCAGTTTATGTATGATGTATACCTTGATGCAAGTTCTTCCACTTTGTATGATGTTTAGGCACAACTTTTGTGCTAATGCTTGCATCTGGTCTAGCTTGATCAATGACTATTTCGTCAAAATCAGTAGCTTTTGAGTGATTCAAGTCCCCTCAGGTAGTGCTCATGGAATTTTGCTTGAAATTAAGGGATGGTTTGGTTGAACCTTTTGTTTCGAGCATTCAGTTAAAAGCTAGCTGATCATTGGCAAGTAGTGGTTATTGATACTGTTGTTAGATGATCATACGTTTTTCCTTGGAACTTCACTTTAAAATGACACATTTGGCATTCTCATTTTGTAATTGAGCACTTAGATACTGGCTTCAACTATTCTTAGTTCATTGATCCTTGCACCAGTTTTTGCATCTTGATGAATGCCCAAGCTTGATTTTTAGTTGCATATTCTTTCATGTATAACTTCCTCTCCCACAAAAAACTTATTTCCATGTTGTAGAATCTGACGACTTTGAGGTTCAACCCTGGATATGACCAATTTTTTTTTTATTTTCGGATAAAAGAGATGATCAACTTAAAATTAAAGAATGTACCAGGACTAGTAACAATGCAAAGCCCCACAACCTCAAACTGGAACATAGGCATTCATTAGTCACGAGCACTGAATCCAAGTTCAAGGAGTATCCCGACTTTTATAAACAAATTTTCCATTTATCAATTCCGGCCTTCCTCTAAAACCTTTTCAAGAAGTTTTAAACTGCCTCTCCACTAGCCTAGCAGGTCCAATACTTTCTGCTGTTCTGCACATTGTCACCCTTTTCTTATGAACCAAAAAAAGCTTCCAAACTCCCAAAAATCACACATTCATAAACTTGAACACACCCACACCAAAAGTTGACTCCAACATCTCTAATGAGCTCAAAGGCTCCTCATTTTCACAGACCAACCACTCCAATCTAACCATCTTCAACTGAATGAACCAATTCTAAAGTGCCTATCAGACTGAGCTTCATAAACCTCACTATCAAGAAATAAAAACTCTTACAAACCACAAAAAAGTAATAATTCAAACCAATCTTAAACCCACTTGAAAACCAAGATGGTACCAATTACAGACCCTGGGTCTTCCAGAATTGAAATTTTCTACAACATTACTCGTCGAATTAGAGGACGTTAGATCCAGCCCACGAATTATGGGTCACCACTGAGGTGATCTGAGATGTTCGAAGAGCTGTGTCTGTGTGTCGAAGAGTTTGGAATTTCAGGTGGGAAGGAGGAAGCAACTTCGTGCTTTCTATTACCAATCTGGGCCGGATTGTTTGGATGTGAGGTTGAATCTTAGATTGGGCTTTATACATGATAAACTTCACATCATATAGAAGTATGAATTACATGCTTCTTTCTTTCTTTTTTGTATTTTAATCTCGGAAAACAAACGGGAGATTTAAATGTACTATTATGATTTTTTGTGAAGATAAATATTATTCAAATTAAAAAATGATGATATTCAATTTTGACAACTTAACCAATAAACCGAAAGAGAATTAAGATCAAGGGATAAGGGAGATAATCCATTTATTTCATATAAGCATTTAGTGAAACATATGGGATAAAAGGGTAAAAACAAAAACCTTCAGCTTTAAAATTTAAATAATACTACGCTAGGCACATGAGCTATGTTGTCCCAAATCTTGATCTCCTTCCTTGTAGCACCAATCTTTCAGTTGAGGGCAATCTCTTATTATTAAAGACTCCAGTGAAGTTGGTAGTCCACTATGGTCCAGAGACGAGAGCTTTGGGCAATGCCTAAACTCTAACTGCTTCAAGGATTTGAGGATTGAAAGTGATGGAATAGTAACAAGTTCTGGGCAAGACTCCACGGTGAGTTTAAGTAGGGACGGTAAATCACCTTCTCGTACTTCCTTCCACTCTTTCAAACTGAGCATGATGTCAACTTCTAGAATCTCAAGTTTTGGAAATGCTTGTAACTCTTGATCAATGGGATCATCAGTATTTCTAAAAAATGTCTGATCAATTACTTTCACCGCATTCATCTCTACAATAGAAAGGAACTTAAGCGTTGGCAACTTACCAATAGATGGGAGAAGTTCACAGTTTGTGCACTTGTAGAGGGTAACAACCATAAGGTCAGCAAAAGATGGATGGCTCAACCAAGCTGGGAGTTTTGTCCCATTATAGAACAGTATCTGTAACTCTCTAAGGCCAGAATGGGGTCGAAGAGAGTTGAGGACGTCTTCTTGCAACTTTTTATTCTCAATCATCAGATCAGTCCATCTGAGATCCAACCTCTGCAGGTATTTCTTGTTTGGCAAATTCGCTTCCTCAGCATCCGCCTTACTCAACACATTTTCAAGTCTAAAAATCTGAAGTACTCCCTTAAGATGATTTAAATTCTTCAACTCTCGGATACGACGCCCATCATCTCTACCAACAAGAAATGCTGACAAAGTCTGAAGATCACTCAAATTCCCCAAGTAAGCAGGCATGAAATCCAACTGCCGAATGACATCAAGATCAATATGTCGTACAGCGGTTAGCCTGTGCATGCTCTTTGGTAACTGAGACAACTGTTTACAACCTCTAAGTTTTAAGGTCTGTAACTTGTCAAGTGAACCTATTGATTCAGGCAATCGCGTAATGGGTGTATAGGAGACATCAAGATATCGTAAAGGCCTTACATCTCCTATGGAACCTGGCAATCTACAAATGAGTGTTCGACTCAAATTCAATGTTCTCAAGAAGCTTAAGCTCAAAAACAAATTACCATGAACACGGTTCATGGAAGATCCATGACCAGAGAGCAAAAGTAGTGTGCGCAGATTCTTGAATTTTTGAAGAACTCCAAAAGTTATGTCATCAATGTCCTCATATGTCAAAGACAAATGTTGTGTCTTTGATTCCAAGGCTCCATCTAGCTTACCATCCACAGCTCTGAAATACCTGGCACGAGAGCTTTCATTTTCGGAAGATGAGCATTTGACAGAGTTAACTTTATAGAAAAAGTTACCAAAACTATACATGGGCACCGATATAACCGAATCAAAATCCACTTTGAAATCCCATCTCGACTGCACCAAAAAGCCTGTAGCCTCCAATGTATTGAAATAAGCGATCCCAATATCCTCCATTGTCTCTCCTGGCTTCTCTCCCACAATTAGGCCTTCGGATATCCACATTTGAACCAACTCATCCTTTTTAAACTCATATCCTGATGGAAAGAGAGAACAATACAGAAATAGCCTTTCCATTAAAGGTTCAGGCGAAGTCTTGTCTTCCTCAGTTGTTACCTGGACTGCATCTTCATCAGCATGCCTGCTGTTGGAGCCGTAAACAGATATGAATATATTAATTAACATTGTGCATAAGGTAGACCAACAATCATATTATAACCATTCATTAATATGAGCTAGAGCAACAACATATATATGAAATGCTTGTCAATGATATTACGTTATAGGTTATATAATGTCAATGACTAGATAGTGACATTCCGAGTTACATTGCAGCACTTATGATGATAAATCTATTTGCGGGTCATTTGTACCTACCAATTAGTATAGATTGTGTGCATAGTTTGTCTAGTTGTTGTGAAAATCCATGCGAATAAATAGAAATGTACTCTTACATTAACCTTGAAAAGGTACTTATTGTAGTTTGTAGCTCATTTTACTTCTGGGCTTATTTTCAGGCATTGATAGCTTGATTCCAATCTCATTGAGGGCTTCAATTTCGCTGGAATACAGGGTAAGTCAGCTAACTCTAGTGCTCTGTTTTTCATTTCCTTTCTTGGTCCGAGCAATGAAAGGGGAGTTGGTCGATCACGATATTCCACAGGTCTAGCTACATACTGATTGAGAGCGTAAATGTATGTGGATAATGAATTGGTTGTAAACAGAACCAAAGATAAAGGTTGTAACATTATGGAAACGAGTTTATAATCAGATTTCTTAACAAGGCGGGCAATCAAGATAGCTTTTATTGTGTTCAATTAATTTTCTAACTTAATTGGTTTGAAGCTGTTCATTCATTTCCATTCTTGGTGATGGAAATTCCAAGCTATAATATCCCTAGCTAGCTAGCTAGATGTGCAATTGAAGAGTCTTTTTGGATTTATTCTTGGACACACACACACACACACATGATTGCAATGCAGAATGAACGTGCATACCAGCTGAAAATGAAAGAAGTTTATAATCAAAGTAGAAAGATCGAACTGGCACCTCTTTTCATCAGCAATTCCTCCAATGTATTTGTTTCCGACGACATTGAACACACCGCAGTTTCCCCCAACAGCCTTGGCCACATTCTTCCGACGGTCTGGCGTGTCTTCGTACATGGGAAAAGGGGCTTTGCCAGATTTCCGATGCACGATATCCTCCATCCGAAACACACCCTGCCCTGGGACTTGCTCCGCTGTATTTCCCCCAACAGCCTGGGCCACACTCTTCCGACGGTCTGGCGTGTCTTCGTCCATGGGAAAAGGGGCTTTGCCAGATTCCAGATGCACCATATCCTCCACCAGATTCTCATAGTGCTTCTGGACTTCCTCTGCTGTTTTTCCCCCAACAGCCTTGGCCACATTCTTCCAACGGTCTCGCGTGTCTTTGTGATACAGAGCCAGAGCCTTCTCAAATGACTTGTTCTGCTTTGTAGTCCAGGAAGAAGTTGACTTTGAAGTCCTGGAAGAAGTTGACATTTCCTACTCTCTGAGGAGGATTGGATTGGAGGCCGAGTTTCGTCGGAGATGGCTGGAGTTTATGCTGTCTCCGGTTCACCAAAAAGTCTTAGATGAAGATGCAGATCTGAACCACCATAAAGTTTGAACGGATCATCTGAGGAGTTGGGATAGCTCGAGTCAATCAGTAGTAATTAAGTAATATATAATTCAGAGTTTTTCGGGTGCCTAGGTAGTGCGCATGAATTATTGGAGTATTCCGAACTTCCTCTTGTTTTCTTCTTTCTGTGAAAACCACTTTCACGACAACTACCTTTTTTTTGGTTTTTTGTTTTTTGGTGGAAGATAATTAAGTAATTTACCTAAATCAACTCAATCTTACTACCATGCGCAAAACCCATAAAGCAGATTCCCCATGTGGATACATTCTTTTTCTTTTGGTTAACCATGTGGATACATTCATGCGGAGGCAAGTAATATAATTTTCACATTTTTTTTTTGGTTAAACCAAGGTATCCCCATCCGTAGGCAAGGACTAATCTCTCTCGAGCCGGGTCGGACCCCATTTAGGGGGGAAGCTCTCCCAGCGCTGGCTGCTCCATTCACAAGGCTC